>CAJQZM010041425.1:102998-118945 GCA_907164665.1 Colias nastes | reverse complement strand
ACGCAAACGTTTTTACATCGCGATCGCTTAAACTTTGCTTGACCTTTATCATAAGTTTCGAGAGCAAGAGTGCACCGCTTAACTCTAGTCTCGGTAATGATACTTCGGTCTTTGACGAACGGCTAGTTTTGCTGACGGGGACAAGTTTCGTTTTTGCGGCTAAAAGTGATATGTGCGTTTGATCTTTACGCACTATCCGTGCATATACTACGCATGCATATGCCTTCAACGACGCATCGCAAAAACCGTGTAATTCGATGCGGTCGTCTCTCCCGCTGCAAATCCATCTCGGGATTTCGATATTTCCAATGTTCTCTATGTCTGCTCTTAATTTTTGCCATTCAAGGTTAATGTTGTCCGGTATGACGTCATCCCAATTTAAATTAGTTAACCATACGCTTTGAAATAATAGTTTAAGTTGAACTACAGCTGGTGCCAACCAACCAAGAGGATCGAATATCTTTGATATTTCTCCTAGTAGTTCTCGCTTCGTAGGCCGTAAAACGGATTGCGGAGTTAGTTTGCACATAAACTTAAAATTGTCATCTCGTGCATTCCAACTAAGACCGAGTGCTTTCGTTGATTCCTGATGCTTAAAATTGTACGTATCGCTTGCTAGGTTTTCTGCTTTATCAACGTCTTCTAATAATGATGACTCATTCGCTGACCATTTGCGGAGATTAAATCCTCCCGATTTGAGTAAATCGATGAGATCTCTTTGCAATTGCTTTGCTGATATGATGTCAAATGCACCGCTAAGAAGATCATCCATGTAAAATTGTTCTTCTAACACCCTCGCTGCTATCGGGTAACGGTTGCATTCGTCCTTGGCTAACTGCTTGAGCGTCATCATTGCTAAGAAGGGCGCTGCTTTAGTGCCATACGTAACGGTGGACAAAGTATATTCCCTGAGTGGTTGATTTGGATTTTCGCGCCAAACTATTTGCTGATAACGCTGATCTTGCTTTGAAATTAAAATCTGTCGAAACATTTTTTCGATATCTGCTATAAATGCGTAAGGATATTGTCTCCAATTTAGAATTAATAATAAGATATCCTGCTGTAAATTCGGACCTCTATACATGACGTCATTAAGGCTTACACCCGTCGATGTTTTTTCGGATGCATTAAACACAACTCGTAATGACGTAGTACTCGAATCGGCTCGATGTACACCGTGGTGCGGCATGTAGTAGGCAGGTTTCATGTTACGCGCTATTGTTAAGTGCATGTGACCCAATTCTTTGTATTCGTTTATGAATGATTTATATTTATTAAATAAATTGTCGTCTTTTTGTAGCTTTCGTTCTAATTGATAAAACTGAGCGCATGCCTTTGTTTTCGATAATCCTAGCTTTTCATCTGCGTCTGGATGTAAAGGGAGACGGACAACGTATTTTCCATCTGACTGACGAGTTGTTGTTGATTGATATTGCTGTATACATTGATAATCCTCTTGTGATATATCTATGTTTTCGTTAATGTCTTCGATTGACCAAAATTTTTGAAGGCTATCCACGTCGACCATGACGACGTTACATTGGAATGACTTTACGTTGCCGCATAAAATCCACCCAAGGTGTGTTTGCTGCGCTACAGGAATAGATTCGCTTTGCTTAATAATTCCCTCCATGATAATAGATGAATAGACATCGGCACCCAACAATAAGTCGACTGGTCGGCGTCGATAAAACTCTGGATCGGCTAGCTGTATGTCGTCAATAAATGACCATGCTGGTTTGCTGAAGGATTTGTTTGGTAGATTGTTCACCGCATGATTCATTATAAAAACTCCTGTATTCAATGAATAATCGCTGTATTGAGAAGATATTTTTATGTTCATAAAGCCTTTACACGTGTTCTCTTTCGCTCCTAAACCTAAAATCACTCCTTTACAATGCTGACGCGGCAGACCGAGTCTCTGAGCTGCATTTTCGGTTATAAGGGAAGTCTGTGATCCTTGATCTATGAGAGCACGCATGATTAATGATGAACCGTCTGCAGCTTGAACTGAAACTTGAGCTGTTGCTAGTAAAATTTCCTGTGTATCATCCAGAGACACGTGAGAGCTGTTATTCGGTTGTTTTTCGGAGCTTGCTATGCTAGTGATATTTTGGGATGTCCGCTGTGCGAACGCTTCATGAACCAAAGTATGATGGTGCTCATTGCATACTCGGCATCTTTTAGTGGAAAAACACTTATTACCATTATGATTATACAGGCAGTTTTGACATAGCTGTAACCTCGTAATTGTTTGTAATTGCAGTTTAGGTTGAGATTCCGCGAATTTATTGCAATATATTATTGCATGATTATTGTTGCATATTGGACAATTTTGCGTTGTGTAATTGATACCTTTTCCGTTTTGCGATGAATTATTATAGTTGCTAGCGAATGATTTAAATAAATGCGATTTCTGGAAAGCTTTAGGATATGCTGCTGGTGTTGGTTTTTGAGGATGCTGGAATGTTTTAGGTGGATCTTGCTTGCGCTTAGATGATTCTAATGCAGTAAATTTCATCTCAAGGAAACTTAGAAATTCTTGCAGTGTTGGTAGCTCTCTTGGATTTTTCAATGACTCGATGTAATCGTTATGAGTGTCGGTATCTAATTTCAGCGCTAAGATATGAACGATCATCGGGTCCCACGTGCTTGTATCAACACCAAGGTTTTTAATGGCATTCAGGCATTCCTTTGTCGCCTCGTGCATGTTTTTAATTTGTGTTAGCGATTGCTGCTGCATGTTGGGTAGGCCTAAAATTACATTTATGTGAGATGTAAAAATAAGCTTTTTATTCTCGTACCTGTGATTTAATATTTCCCAACAGGAAGTATAATTTTGTGAGCTTATAGATAAATGCTGTATGAGGCGTTCTGCCTCGCCTTTGATCTTACTTTTCAGATACTGCATTTTTTGTGAATTTGATAAGGAAGGATTAAGATGAACTGCTTCGTTGAATAGATTTTTAAAAGATACCCATTGCTGATAGTTTCCATTGAAAATCGGAATGTCAACCTTCGGTGTGATATTTTCTCTGTGAGAGACTGACCAGAGCTTTGTGTTTATCGCTTCTTTGAGGTTGTTGAAAATGCTTTCGTGGCGAGTGAAAGCATTCTCATATTCAACGTCTTCCCCGTCCAAAATGCTGTCAATTTCCCAATGAAGGGAGTCAATAACGCTCCATCGGGAATTTAACTGTTGAAGGGCATCCTCGAATTTCCACTTAGTGCATATTTTTTCAACATCAATACTTGTTACAGTTCTTGTAAAAGCCTTAAAGTTAATTGCTTGTTTATGTAATAATTCATCAAGTTTGCTCGATGTACCTTGAGATTTAAATGAAGGTTGAGGATTTAAATCCTGTTGCTGCTTGCTTGTTCCCGACTGAGACAATAAGCCAGGTGTTGCAGGTCTGATAGCGCTTTCCTTGCTTTCCGCTGGCAAGTGCCGCATAATATAAGATCGAGTTTCATAATAAAAATCGGCCGTTCGCTTATAAATATTGTTGCTAAAATATTCATGCGATTTATCGTCATATTCACATATTTTAATATGATTGCATTGAAATTCTTGCCAGTAAGAATCTAACACACTTAATCGCTTATTAATATGAGCCGGGGTCTTGCGTTCGACACCGTCTTTCTTAAAATTGATTTGGAGCTTTTCCATCGCTCCGATGATCATGTTTTGGCTAGCTACTAGATCTTCCATGATGAAAATGCTACTTCGCTTCGATAGATAGTATAAGTAAAAAGCTGTGGACTCACCGCTGCTGCTGGAACTTACGTGGCAGTTCCCACTACACGAGTTACGATTAAACACACGCGAATGGTTCCTGCTTACGGTTAAGCTCGAAGGACCATAAAGATGTACGGTTCGTACACCTGGGGATGCTGCTGCTACTAATAAAACTAAGCTGCTAAGATTATATGCTTTAATGATGCTATGCTGTTATGCTAGGAGTTACATACGTACGCGGCTCGCGACGTTTTAATGTGAACTAACGCTATATGAAAATGAAAACGCTGTGCTATACAAAAAATGATGATGATGCGCTTTGTACGGTTGCACCGTACATAAGGCTAGTAGGCTTATAAATTTTTTGAATACACATTACAAAATATATTTTAGTTAAGACTGCGCATTAACCACAGGCATAAACCCAGCTTTCTAAAATTCACCCGCTCGCGCGCTCGCCCGCACACAACCCGCCCATCCTGTGCACTCATCAAACAATAGGCGCAGCTAAAAACTTGATAGACTTGTCTTCTCGTCCAATTAGAGTACCTACTCTGTGTTCTCGTCTCAACGGAGCGATGGCGATAGCGACTGTTGCGACAGAAGATGGCTTCTTGCGGAATTAATAACGTAGCAAGTGCCAAAAGTGTATAACGTGATAAAACCATAGATTATAGACTAATAAAACCAATACTGTTATAAGTTATAACACAAAATGCCTAGATAAAGCTCTTGTTTTAATACAATTATATAGGAAAAAAATCATACCATGTCAAGTAGAAAACATAAAAGTGTGAAAATAAGAAGTAACTTCGTGATATTTTTTATCGAGTCAATTTGAATATTTTATGTTTTTGGATCAAATAAAACCCTCGAAAATATCATCATCATATTATATAAAGCTATTGCATGCTATGCCTTCAAGCCACACCTCCGCGCCCGTCGGAGTGGGGAGCGTGAGGTTTTTCGTTACTAAATTTCTGGATTCGGTCCCCGCGCTCAAGGCCCGCGATAGAAGCTATGCAATAGCTTAAAAAAAACAGAAAGATCTAACTAGTTCTAGGTAGTTCTAGGTAATATTAATTTATAAAAATAATTGAAAGCAACTGTACACAATTAAAAAATACGTTAATATACTATCGGAGTAATTTTTAAAGTTCGTATCGTTGAGAACAGCAGAATATGCAAATGGAACGAGCGTGGAAAGAAATTTAGCCATAACGTCGGTATCATCGTATGAAACAAGAATTACACCACTCAAAAGCGGTAAAGTACTTAAACTAGAACACTTCAGGCTTCAGCTCTCACAAGAAGCTCGCATAACGACCACGTCTACGACCTTGATTCTAAAAGCATGTACATCCAAATGTCATATCCATACAGACTAACTAAGCACTGCGGTTGACGCGGTCAGGGACGTGTGTCTCTGTTATTTTAATTACTCTGCATGGTCCCAATACAGATTGCAGTGTTGCTATTTTTAAAAACATGCGGTCGGAATGGCAGGCTCGGTTTTACGATTGATTGCTTTTTTGAATGCGCTTCGCGAAAATTACACTAAACCACTATAATTCCTCGAACTGCCCATTCACTTGAATGAAAATAAAATTTTATTGGTCCAGCTGGCTTTGTAACGATATAGGTGATTGCAGATACAGGGAAACACAAAATAAGGTTTATTATCTTTTTTAACAACCCCATTTAATTGAGGTGGCTTATTAGCTGTTTATTCGTGAGTGTCTGTACCTACCATTGTAGCCACTGAATTATAATAAATAGATTTTTTAAGACTTATATGTTAACACGTTCGCGGACAGTGTATCTTTGCAGGTTGCACCTACTGAGACACTACTTTTTTTCATACATTGCCCAGGGGCGTAGTGTCACAACACATGGTTAAAAAACCATATGATATGACAGAACGGATATAGGCGTAAACGTCGTAAGTACTCAGCGTCAGATTCATAGTCACCATCATCAGCAAATGGGTCTTGACTCGATTCAGGGGTAGACGCTGCATCAAACAGGTCTTGAAGACGTATTTGTTCTTTTTCGAACGAGTCTCGAGACGCCATCTGTAAAAATATTCGTTACAAATTTAGTTCAACAAAATCGTGTTCACAACAAACAATAGCAACATAAATATGTTGTTTACATAAGCAACTAGACTTGAATTAGTACATCCAGTATGAGTAAAACAATTAAATTACGTAGGAAACAAAATACTCACTTTCTAAACAACAATTCACACGCGGCACGCGGGATCACCGCAGCGGCGCAGTACTCGACTAACCGTATGCAAACATGACGCCCACGGGCGTAGTGTGCGCGAGGAGAGGGGTAAAAAAATATGAATGTATGCGTGGAAGTACCTTCCTTTGACGAATTTTTGTAAATAATGCAGTGACAGTACAAAAGTCGTAATTATACCTGTGATGACAGTACAACATGCCGTTCTTTATGATAGTATGAAAAATCGCTCGTCGTGTGGCGTACTGATTTTATGCAAGTAAAAACTGATACGTCGACAGACGTACTGTCGTATCACTTTTAGCTGTCTAGACGCCTGTGGTCGTTACTGTCCGCGAACGTGTTAACCTTCCTATACTCGCGCCAATTTTTGTAACACCTATACTCGCGCACGGTGTCACAGACCGATAGTGTTTACCCCTACAATAGTGTAGCGGTTTTCTTAGTAAATATATATAGATATATTTACTAAGAAAACCGAAAACTATAACAATTTTTTTAAAGTTTAGGATGTACTGAAACAAAATAGTATTGATCATACTTAGTTTATTAATTATTTTACTGACTTATAGTCTATCACAAATCAGTCCTCGAATTTGAGATGTTTTTCTTAAGTACTAGGGAAAACTAAATTAAAAACAGAACTTCTTTTTCAAAACAAAATAAACTTCTAAATAATAATAATAAACATATCAAAGCACATATTTATCTATGTTTGGCTTAGTTTTGAGCCTTGTCTGTCCATCTTTTCCCAAGTAAAAATCACGGGAACTTTCACTGTGTTTTTCCTCAGATATCTCTTCATTGTCATCGTCTTGCTCGGTGTCGTATGTCTCTTCTTGTGCCTCCACGTTGTCTTCCACCTCACTGTCATTTTCGTGTTCATAGCAGAACCAGAACTTGATTCTTCCAGCAACAATCTGATTTGATCATCGTTCATTTTGACATGAAGTATGGCCTAAAAAATTGGTCAAAATATAACTTAGAGCAACATTCATACATATATTTTACTATACATACTTCATAAAGTATTCAAAGTCTGTAAAAATATATAAATGTACAAAATATATAATATTAATACTTACACAAAAAGTTGCACCTATACTCGCGTCGGTCTCATGGACCGATTGGCGCCAAATGCTATGACACGTGAACTTCTGCCGACCACGCGACGTGCACTAAAATCACAGACTAAAATGAAGTTAGCCCCAAATCCGGAAACTAGCAAGGAACTCGACTTCACAGGATTTACCTGCATAAAAATAATTACGAAAATGTGTTTCGTCGGTCTCACAGACCAACGCGCGAGTATAGGAAGGTTAATGTTTTAAAAAATCTATTCAAATCTACTCTAAGCATTACGACGATTTTTTACCTCGGACTATTCTGGCAAAACCGCGTGGGCCTTAACTCTAAATATAATGTTATTTTAGTACCTTCTATTAAAGGTAGGTATTACAAGCTTTAACTGTTATTTCGCAGTATCGTGGGATCATAATAATAATCTTAGTCATATGAAATTCCAGATAACATATTAGAGTAGGTGTTATTATTATAAAAAATTATAAACCAAAACATTATTTTGGTTAATTACATGTACACGTCTGAAGATTTAGTGCCAAAATATCGTATACGTAAAATCCTTCTACTAATTAAGTAGGTATGTGATCTAAAATAAATTTAATTAGGTAATTCAAAATATATTCGACAAGTAGAGCTAACACAACATCGCTGAATATATTCTACAAAATATTCTATGTACTTCTCTTTAATCTGCTTCCTTCCGCAGGCAAGACTTTTTTTACATACATAAATGGCAACAGGGGTGACGCATCACCCCTTTATTTTTAAACTCAAATAAAACAGCAATTTGGAAGAAAACGAAAGTTATTTATTATGAGATCAATCACTTATACAATTATTAATGACATGAAAAAAGTATTAATTATGGCAACCTTAATTTGGTATTTTTTTTTTGGGTTAAATGCAGTTCAAGCAAACATCCTTACGGTGTTCAGTGCAAGCGGGCTGAAGACATTTTGTGCAAAAAGTTTTTACTTTTTGTCCCTTTTTCTTGGACATAGTGCACATCTTGCTTGTTTTTGCAATTTTACAGGGGGCTCACCTTCAGGAGTTTCCTGGTTTATATTTAGAATATCACGTAAAGTGACTCCTAATTCTCGCGGCAAATTTGTACTCAAACGACGCTTCATGTGCGGTTCAGATGGTGCAATAGACGACCAAACATGTCCATTCTTACCTCTCAACACTTTAGTGCGTAATTGTGCCAGCGGCACATCCTCGTCATCACTACCTTCATAATTTGAAATAATGTCCTCCTCCTCCGAGTGCACCGGAACGTGATCATCATTTTCACTCGCATCCCCATCTTCGGAACGGCGCTCATCATCCGAGCTAGCATCAACAATATTTTGCAAGTAGTCTTGAATCTGCGTATCCGAAATCGAAGCCATTTTTACCTAAAAAAATCCAACAATTATAACAGTATTACAAAAAGAAATAATTACGTAAACAGCAATAGGGGTTATGAGTCACCCCAGCAATGTCAATATAACAAAAACAACAACTTACCGCGACACGTTGACGCTTGCGACTGATAGCATCCACGCCAATTAGAGAATAGATTGAGCGTTAGAAAGATACAGAAACAATACCAACTAAATATTGACACTTTTATTGAGTAGTGGGGTGACGGGTCACCCCTGTTGCCGTCCTAAGGTTACGTGTTATGTACAAATTTATTTTCATCAAAAATAATTCTGGTTTTATCTATGGCATACAATTGTATTTTTTTTTATTGTAAAAATATGCGAATGTCATTTGCATTCCATTGTTCTAAATTTAAATTTGCCGCCGGTATTTTTTTCTTAAATCAAATGTTTTTTTTTAAAGACAGTTCTTATATCATACTTCATAGTAATAATACTTCTAATGTACGAAATGTGATTTCGAAAATTCTAGAACGTACCAAGATTAGTTTGGGCCTGTTAATTGAATACGATTTCTGTTCAAAGGGAAAAGCAATGTAATTACTTAGCACTTGTTCAAGCTGCTTATGCTTAAAGGCGACGGCAATCTGTTATCAAGTTAACTGCACGTAAGCAACTTTCCTTTATAAGAGAATTCTATTTAATTTGATGAAAATAGAGAAACTTCGTAGTAAGTTTATAATTTTAGATGTGAGACAAAAGTCACATTTAATTTGTACTTTCTTGAATATAGATAATACGATAACTATAGTAAAAGGCTTAAAATTAAACTTTTAACAATTTCTTTGATGTAAAAAATAATATCTACATTATAATTATATCGAACTAGCCGCGCTCTGCGGTTTCACCCGCGTGGCTCCGCTCCTGTTGGTCTTAACGTAATGATCAGAGCCTAATGATATACATAATATATAGCCTATAGCCTTCCTCGATAAATGGGCTATCTAACACCAAAATACCTAATTTTTCAAATTGAACCAGTAGTTCCTGAGATTAGCGCGTTCAAACAAACAAACTCTTCAGCTTTATAATATTAGTATAAAAGTATAGATAAATCAATCATTTATAAACTAAATCCATGACCACGTAACATACACAGTACACACAAACACATTTGCATGAATAACATTCGAATTTCCTATGTTAAAACTTTTTTAAAATTAATTAAAATGTGTCCCGGGAATTCGTTAAAAGTTTGTTCATGTATAAGGGACATAAAAACCAACGGTTCGGTATGGTGTCGCCATAAAATTATACGAGAACCTTGTCAAGTAAACGACTATTTTGTACCATAAAAATTCGTCTATTAAAGAAAATTATGTGGTATTGTGTTGTGTAATGTAGAGTTTTACATGCTTGTACAATTTTCAGTGTGACATTTATTTATCTATACTAATATTATAAAGCTGAAGAGTTTGTTTGTTTGTTTGAACGCGCTAATCTCGGGAACTACTTTTCCGATTTGAAAAATTCTTTCGGTGTTAGATAGTTCATTTATCGAGGAAGGCTATAGGCTATATATCATCACGCTAAGACCAACAGGAGCGGAGCAATGCGGGTGAAACCGCGGGGAACAGCTAGTTCAATTATACCTACTTCTGTTACAAGAGCGTAGGTACATTACGTATCGAATCGTCGTAAAATAATATCTATAATACCTATATTTTGTATAGGAATTGTTCATCACTATAATTTCTAGGCGATAGGAAGTAGGAACTCTAAAGCTTTTTTAAATCATGTCAAACAAATAATAAAAAGTGAAGTCCCGTGTCCCCAAGTGGGGTAAGCTTCACTGATCGATTATCTTTTTAGGGACAAGTAGGTGATCAGCCTTCTGTGTCCTGCCAGACCGAGACATTTTTTTTTCTTCGTCTCAACCGGGAATCGAACCCAGGACCCCTCGGTTCTACGCTGACGCGTCAACCACTGTACCAAGGAGGCGGTCGAATCAAATAATAATAAGTACAAAATATATTAATTTGCCATTTTTTTGTATTCAAACCTTATTCAAACACGTAACATTTACACGTTAATTTTTTATTTGGGATCGTTCCATATTATCTTTATCTATGAATAAACAAGTTATATAAAGCGTAAAAATAGGCAAATAAATTCGTTTGATAAAATATCTCTCGTAAATATAATAATTAAGTATGTATCCAAGTCTAGTAATTTGTCTAATTCTAATGACTACTCGTTGTTACCACAAAATAGAAGTACCTACTTACGATAAGAAAACAAATAATATTTTCAACTAAATTTATTATAACAGATTTTTTAAGGAAAACCCAGCAATATGATTATGATTATTTATTTTACGGTTATTATGGTTTTACCGCTTTTCCTCTTAACAGTTTAGATAAGCCCCAACATGGTTTAACATAATTTTATAATATTTTTCTTATCCCCTTTGTAGCACGAATATGTTAAACAAATAAATAAATATAAAGAAGAGCTAAGAATGTTAATTTCTTATCAAAGATTATATTATCATAGTATTTTTATGTTACTTTATTTCAGCTCTGGCAATCCGGTTCAAAACAACATTATTTGCGAATAATAGTTACAAACATTTGCGCACATTCGTCGAGCATTATTACAAAGTGTTGCTATTGGTAAAATATCATCGTAGTAGATTAGTAGATAGTATAGTAGAAATGCACAGTACGATAGTAGAAATAGTAGAAATTTTCGATTCAAAATTTCAGGTCCAATTTAAAAACGTACAATAAAGAGCCTTTACGACTCTTCTTAACACAGTATTAACCTTTAAGTATGGACGTGGAGTCTCACAGGCTACTCAATGTTTTCGTTTTCATAGTTTCGCCTATTTCCCCCCGCTCCCCGCGATTGAGCGGCTCAGTAGCTTTTGTTTTAGTTGCCAAACTACCAACGAGGGAGGAGGTTGAGTCGTCCGGTGAATATTACGTGAGTAATAACCATCAAAAAATTGACTGGAGCCTGTCAGGCTACACGTCCATTGTTGTCATATAATATATTTTATAAGGGCGATTATGTTTGTTTCAGATTTTGTAGTACAAAATGTCAAATATTGTAATAATGCCGGTAATTTTAAATCAAAACGACCGTCTACGAGTTCTGTTCAAGGCCCTGTGAAAAAATTTCCGTGTCGGTGATCCAACTTTCGAACAAAAAGTGAGTGAGTTGTTAGCTACAGATCAGTCTGACAATGAAGAGAATATTGAAGGTTTTTTTTTATATTGGAGTCCGAACTAATACAAAATCATGAGAGTGACAGTGATGAAGATCAGGACCAAGATCAGGACCAAGATGAGGACCAAGATCAGGACCAGGAACCGGAACATGCCCTAGGAGAAGAATCGGATAGTGACAATATTCCATTATCGCAGTTAGTGACAAGCAACTATCCTAAAAAAACTAGCACGCATGCTTGTAGTGCCTCATGTGCAAAGACGTGTTATAAATACACGATTGCCAAGAGAACTGAGGTTGACTATGAATTGCGTTTTAGGTAATGATATGGTTACAGAAGGTGTCCAGGATCAAGAAACCATTCAAGGGTCCAGAAGAGCATGTAGAATCTGTCCCGCGAAAAAACATAGGATGACTACCTATGTTTGTGTTGGGTGCAAGAAACCTGTGTGTCTCCAATGTTCTAGACCTTTGTGCACTGACTGCCAATAAATTAGCGTTATTATACTGTTGTCAATATTTTTTGTATTAGTTACCTGAAGTAGGTATTTTGTGTTTTTGGTTCCTTATATATTATATTTTAAGAAAAAAAGACTCATTTTGTTATAGTAATAAGTTTGGCTGTTTTTAATATCTAAAAATGTAGCCTAAGTAAATTTAGACTTAAAAGTGCCATAATTTTTGATTTTTTACATTTCTATATTTTTTTAAATAAAAGTTGATTACATAAGCACGTTATTTTATTGCTAAATCCCTTAAATTCAATATCCAATCACTTTAAAGCAACCTTATATCAAATTCTTGAAAAAAAATGTGTGTACAGATAGGAGCCTGTGAGACTCCACGTCCGCAGTAGTGTTAAGAAAAATTTACGTCCATACTTAAAGGTTAAATATAGATGACTTGTAAAGAGTCGCGACCTACTAAACTTACTGAAGAATAAAAGATAGAGCTCAGGTCAATGCCCTAGATGTAAAGTAGGCTGGGATTTATAAACGTTTTAATTTGTTTGAGTGAAAGAAAGTTTTAATAGGATGCATGGTGCATTTGGGATTAGATAGGAACTTTGTCCTTGTGGGGTGTAAATGCATTTTGAATCTCTTTCGCTTACAGCATGGAAAAGTAAGAGCTTTTATATTCTGCTAAGTAAATACTGTTTCCTTTATCTTTGTAACATGACTTTACTTGGTATTAGATATAGGGTACCTAATATCGAAGTTTGATGTTCTAAGTAAGAAATTCCGATAATGTTGTGCAATTTTCTACCACCGTTAGAAAAATAACTCGGGAATCAGGCCATATTTTTATACTTACATATTATTGTGTATTCTTTTAAAGTATGTTCGTTTATTTACCTAGTGATCAAAATATGCATGCAAAACCGCAGGCCTAAAAAGTGCATTTAATGTTCCGCCATGAAATATCTGATTGTGCGAATAATTGTGAAATTAAATTGCCTTATTAAAACGTAATTCATAAATCACTGGTTACAAAGCTTTTGTGAAAATAACATTATTTAATTAATGTATTATTTTGTAATATTTTAATGTGGATTATTGGCGCAGTGGCTTTGTATTTTTAAGTATATTATGGTTACAAATTGATTATTATAATGATGTATTATCAGTATTACAATTACTGTTTTTTTATTCATTTTCGGTACACTTTATTTTATGTACTTTTGTGTTTTATTCTTGTAACATGACCCGGTTATTTTAATTAGCGTTAACTATAATCGTGTGCTCTGATTGTCAGATATAGTTTGCTTTTGTTTCTCATTTGTCAATACAATATCGCCATTTTAATATGTACTGATAAATATCACGTAAATATGCTTTCTTATTCTTCTACTAATGTATTACTATCTACTGTTTGTTCTTTCATATAACAAAACTAGAAGAGAATAGCAATTTAACGCTTAAAACTAATTTATATTCTGTACAAGAGATAAGGTAATTTACACACGATCATTATGGTAATAGAATAATAACTGTAATTGAAAATGATAACAAAATCTCAGACAAGTACCTAGCCCTAATCAAAACTGCCTTAGTTAAAAGAAGCTTCCTGCCAACCAGACCGAAAAATTCTGTCTGGTTGGCAGGAAGTCTCATACGTTTGAGAGTGGGAGTCGAGCATGCTTCGGCACGAATTGGGCCACGCTCGCACCGGGGAAGGTACCACACCCTCACAGAATATCGGCGCCATAGTGACAGTTTACTGTCGCGTTCCGTACGGTGAGTGAGGGGTCCGGAGGCCCACATCCCTTCCCATCCCCTACCCATCCTCTCCTTCCCTATCCTCATTCCCTCCCATCCTCGCCCCTTCTCCCTAACTCCTTCCAAATCCCTTTGAGGACAGCAACACATCCACTTCCCAGTGGAGTGGATGCTTATGGGCGGCGTGTATCGCTTAACATCAGGCGACGCGTCTGCTCGTTTGCTATCCTATAGCATAAAAAAAAATACGTGTTAAAATCAGCTATAAATTTCCACATAAATCATTCCATACAGGACACTGAGAATCACGTAATGGATTCCCCGTACACGTGTATCACGGCCAAGAAAACAAACAATAAGGCTGCGTTTCCACTAGAGATATGCGAGGATGCGTTGCGACTTGCGAGTAATGTTTGTAAATAAGCAATAGTATTGCTTCAAACACTAAACGCTTCAAACTTCAAACTAAATGAAGCGATATGATTGGTTATTTACAAACACATTCTTCTTCTCTTCTTCGCGTGCGAGGATGCCTGAAACAATCCTGTCGCTTTATTTACCTCGCCTCGGGTCAGCACAGCTCTGGTAGACGATACTATTGGTTCTTTACAACACCCTCGCAACGCATCCTCGCACATCTGATGGAAAAGCACCCTAAGGATAAGGTATACAGGATGTACTTAAGCTCATCCGCAGTGAAATAATTAATTTAATTATTAACGTTACGTCAATACAGACGTTTAATTAAAAATGACGAAGTAAAACGGAAAGCGACCTACATAGAACGTTCTAGCATTTATTTATTCACGGGAACCATTTATGGGCTGGATATTGCCGAAATCTCAGCGTTTGGTTTGTTCTCTGAGCAATCGAATAATGGAGTGCTGTGCCGATTTTGGATGCTTTTTTGTGATGTAATTACTAATTACTAAGCTTTCCTTTTTTGATATCGAAATCGGAGATTGATTTTTTTGCATAGATTTAGATTTTAGATTTTTTATAAACGTAGCTAAATTAATAATACTTGCCATAGGCCATAGCTATTTTTATGACATTTATGTTGTTTTTATTTTAGAGTTGGAAGAGAAGAAGAGGCCGGTTGTATAATTATTCATGTATCTTTAAATTGTAACTAACTGTAAAAATAATATTTATCTTGTGATTTGACTCTATACACAATTCATTATTATTACGTTGCAGAAAAAATAATACAATCTGTAAAAAAAAGAAGCATCCTACGCTTTGATGTTATAATATATTACAATTACCTAGTTTTTGTTGATTTGTGTGGAATGCAGACCAAAGTTGGGATATGGAAGCCGCGCGTTGCATGAAACTTTAAAGTATTTTGTGCTACAACTTTGCTGAAATTCACACAGTATGATAAATCTGTATAAAAGTAAAATTAAATGGACGTGTTTTTATCATGTTGCTCATACTCATACCACACATAATATTAATACTGTAATTTATAGTATACGTATTACCTATATTGTATACCTTCGAATCTTAACTTATAGTAAAAATAAGCCGCTACTGCTTGAATACGCGATGTCGTTGAGTTTTATAGATTTAGATATTAGCTCTTCGATAAGGATATAAACTATATACTATATTATATCACTAAAAAAAGGTAAACCTGAGAAATATTCAACAAAACATTCGTGGTGTCCTCGACAATGCGAACGCTCATCGACGGCGACGAGCTTCCAGAAAGTGAGTCGCCTGCTCTTTTGTTGGTGTTTACATACAAAAAAATAAAATTGCCATAAATTAAGAACTCATACGCTGCATTGTCCGATATAACACAAACTATTCACACACAAAAACGGTACAAAGGCTTTCACAGCTGACGCAAACTTGGGTTATCAAACTCTTATCAGAGGCGAACTTCACTGAAATGTTATGTAAAACCTTCAGCGATGTTAGATTAATGTATACGTCTTGTAACACCCATCCATCATGAAGTTTGTATGGTGCAGTGGATATTCGAAATTAAGAAGCTGTAGTTTTGTTCTAGAAGCTTCTATGGCGGGAATTTGCAAGTCATTGTTA
>CAJQZM010041425.1:50128-89724 GCA_907164665.1 Colias nastes | reverse complement strand
GGGTTTTCCTTTGCAAACGCGGGCGAAGCCGCGGGCGGAAATCTAGTATTATAATAAATTACTTATTTAAATATGTCATAACTCTATATTAATGTAGTATCGGAATTTATAGGATAGGATACTAAATGTTTATTAAGTTGTTATAAGTTAGGAATCACGGGGCGGTTAATTTAAAGTGAGTATTTATTAGAAAAAATTGACAGAGTTAAAGGAGACGTCTGTCTTACATCGAAGTTAAGTAGGGACTGCCTCTTCGAGTCCCATACAATTAGATCTTACTTTCTACCTGGGTTTCTCACCCCGCAACCGTCTTCGTTCCCACGCATAGGTACAAATTATTATCTAAACTATCTTATCTAAACATCTGTTATTTGGGAATTTATCTTAATCACTTTATTTTACAACCTTCTCTCAAAAAATACTTACGGCTAAGTACAAAGGTGCAATAAAACAATAAAATAGAGAAACTTAAATCTAACAATGACCATTCCACATTTGGCCATACTGCTAAGAACAAAGGTGCAATGAAACAATAAAATAGAGAAACTTATTTCTAAAAATTACCATTCTACATTAATTTGTAACTTAAGATCTCATATTGTCAAAGAGCAATAGGGTAGTCGTGAAATGCGCGCGCAGTAACCCGCGTGGGGTACAACGTACGTCGTACAGTGCACCCAGCATATCAGTATTCATTTAGACGTCGAAGGTGGTGCACGTGCGTCAGTCCGTTGATAAATATTTTACGTAGTTTAACGCCCTTCCAGTGACAGTTTAAACTATTTAAATAATCGAATTGCGACTGTGAATTGTGTGAATTTGGTGATGTACTGCTGTGTGTGAATAAATAGTGTTTACGGATAAATTTGGCGTTGTTTTTGCACGAAATACATGTAAGTAAATAGTTTTATGTATGTTTTATTTCTTGATAAATGAATGGTTTTCCTTAATTATTTTAAATCATAGTTTTGTAATGGTTATTAGTTAATAATTTAATTTATTATTTAAAACACTTTTATACATTATTAATTTGCTTCTTTTTAATTTTATAGGTTTGAATTACAGAAAGAAAGAAGAAGAATAATTAAATAAAAAAACACAGTATGCTTTGTGTTGGAAAATACGAAAATTAGAAAGTGTAATGTATGTTAACGTTTTTTGTTATTGAAATGAAAATTATATTTTTCGGTTGTAGTTCTGCGATAATGCGACGTTCGAGACGAGAATATTAATAGACATTTTGACGGGTATTTTTCAATGGTTCAGTTTTCTGATAAGATATAAAAAATAAAGAATATTTATTTTACTTTAACGTTTATTGAAATATTAAATACAGAGCATTACGGTTTTATAAAAGGGGATGAGATCGGAGAAAATGAATATTTTTTTCATTCAGCGGGCAATTACTTAGCTTTATAGACTATAAAACATCAACTACTGGGGCATGTTAGGACTTAGGCCATTAGTGATTATGCTTACGTTTTAATAATTTACCCTATACCTAGTTTCCTTTTTTTTTCATGGTTGAAAAAAAGGATGAGGATTCTCAATTAGACTGTATTTTATGGGTTTGTTACCTACTTCACAACTTTCGACTGGGTGAACTGATTTCGATGATTCTTTTTTTATTAAACCATCATCTACCCTCCGGTTAGTTCCATTAAAATTTTGTTCAGTTCAGACTGATTCGAAGTTGGTTTAGTTTTTTGTTAAAAATAATTATTTGGAAATTTTATCGATTTAAAATTACTATTACATTTCGACTGATTAACGTTGTCCTTAATTACATTCGTCGATAAATGAATGAATAAATGAATATTCTAAAATTAAATAGATTTTATTACATTTTTTTCGTCCATCGTTTTATCAATTTTAGGGAAGTAGGTACTACACAGCTCTGTAATTGTATTTTTATCACAATAATGTATTACTGGATAAGAGCACAATAATTATTATTATTGTTTATTCTAATCTTAATAAATATCATTATTCCTTTAAAATATGTATCGAATTCTAAAATGAATTTTATAGTAAACTGATATAATGTTTTGACTTGTGCTATGTACCTATATAGCTCATAGTAATTTATCACTACATATCATTCAGGAATACATTTTTATGTAGGTATGACTTATTTTTTTGAAACGTGCGTCAATACATACTAGACTCCGTGATTAATTTATGCTAAATATGAGCTATCTCATAGTATTTTATTGCAAGATTTCTGAAGACATTTGTTTTATGGAATCATACCTACATTGATAAAAAACATTTAATACATTCTCATATTACCAACCAACATTTCTCCTTTTATCAAAATGGTCCAAAAATACTAAAGTTCCGTGATTAATTTATGCTACGTATGAGCTAGCTCACAGAAATTTATTGCATAATATATAAAGGCATTTGTTTTTATGGATTCAAAATTGGTTAAAAATATTTAATTAATTCTTAGATTACCAACCAACATTTCTCCCGACCTTTTATAAAAATGGTCCAAGAATGCTAACGTTCCGTGATTAATTTATGCTACGTATGAACTATTTCATAGTAAATTATCGGCATGTGTCTAAATACATTTGTTTTTATGGATCAATACATTGTTAAAAATATTTATCACATTCTTAGATTACCAACCAACATTTCTCCCGACCTTTTATCAAAATGGTCCAAAAATGCTAAAGTTCCATGATTAATTTATGCTACGTATGAGCTAGCTCATAGTAATTTATCGCCTCTTGGCTAAGGTATGCGCTGAATCCGAAATGGTTGTTACATTGGACATAACCATTTGTTATTCGCGCTTTATCTGCGTTCCGACGGATTTAGGGTTGACTTAACTTTTTAAACCTGTTTTTGTACTAGGAAATGATGATATATTGAGGTCTCTTGAGGCTCCCTAGAGGAAAAGTCGTGTTTTATACGACTTTGAAAAAGGTTCTCAATTTGATTCTGTCTTGGATTTGCTATTTTTAGTTCTTTTTATTCATGTGCTATATAATATGAACATGTGGATAGTAGGTAGTAGAAGCCCATAAATCTACCTTAATACATACGTTTTTTTAAAGCTTGGGTATCAAACTCTGATACCTACAATATTCAGAGTTGAAATTACCACTGCGCAATCAACCGATTTTCTTTGCTTGTTTTCCTTTCATTACCAAAATCTGCTACATAATATTATGTAGCAGATATCCGACATAAATAAC
Organism: Colias nastes; assembly: GCA_907164665.1. Classification (NCBI taxonomy): domain Eukaryota; kingdom Metazoa; phylum Arthropoda; class Insecta; order Lepidoptera; family Pieridae; genus Colias; species Colias nastes. The sequence continues at coordinate 86,515 of CAJQZM010041425.1, read as the reverse complement.
ACTTATAAGCTGTATTCCAGAAGTTTCTATTTTTCTGAGAACATTACAAAATCTTCTTCATTTCAGTTAAGCTTATCAAGCATTATCATAATGCCTTTTCTTCTTTGTTCTGCCTAAACGTTTCAAAGAAATGCATCTCGATTCTCAACAAAGTGTATTACACAAGAAGCGCAATTGTATTCAAGATAGTACATAATTAATTTGTCTTAACTGCCTTCGGTAAAAGCGTTTCACGATTCTTGCTTCTCAGCATTTAATTTCAAAGATTTATTTGAATTCTATTTAAGTTTAGGTACTCGTTGAGGTTTCGTGTTTATTTAATTTAAAAACTACTTTAGTGTTTCAGTTGGGAATGTGTTTAATGTATGGGATGATGTTTGAGTAAGTGAGTGTGTGCGATCTTTATATAGACGTTTTCTAAGCATTTGATGGAATTTTTCATTACATTTGGTTCTTGAAAGGAAACTTTTGAATCAAATGTGTTAGCGTTTCACAGCTAGGGAAATGTTTATGTATTTTTTTGTACACATTTAAGTGTTAAGTGTTTATTAACTACTTAGTGAATAAACATATTTTTAATAAGTTTGATGTTGGATATTAAGATACAACAACGAATTATATAATAAATAGCGTTAACTTTAATAATTACTAGTTTAACGCCCGCGGCTTCGCCCGCTTTGTTTAAAACCTAATAAATTATATACTAAAACCTTCCCTGTTGAATCACTCTATCTATTAAAAAAAACCGCATCAAAATCCGTTGCGTAGTTTTAAAGATTTAAGCATACAAAGGGACATAGGGAAATAGGGACAGAAAAAGCGACTTTGTATTATACTATGTAGTGATTATTATGTAACAGTTAAAGTTAGGTACTTATCTCTGGTCTGGCTTTAGCCCGCGGCTTCGCTCGCATTCCATGTATAATTAATCTCTATATGAGATAGCATCTAGTTCAATTTTCCCGTTCCGGCGTAATTGAGTTACAAACATAATGAATTACAAACAAAGGATATGTGAACGTATAAATAAGAATAAATGGATTTCCATTTGCATTATAATTAAAGGGATAGCATAAAGATAAAATATAAGTATTACAAGAATAACATAAAAATAATATATTTACTAATATTGAACATGAAATACGACGAAATTTACCGTATCGTAATAAATAATATTTTAGTTACAAGTAAACAATAGATATTTATTGTCATTGAGTTATTGATTCAATATCTATTGTTATGTTATTTTTATTTATAAGACTACCTTACCGCCCGCGGCTTCGCCCGCTTGGACTTAAACCTAATAAATTATATACTAAAACCTTCCTCTTGAATCACTCTATCTATTAAAAAAACCGCATCAAAATCCGTTGCGTAGTTTGAAAGATTTAAGCATACAAAGGTACATAGGGACAGAGAAAGTGACTTTGTTTTATACTATGTAGTCTAGTTGTAGTGATTTACAAAAACTTATATTCCAATTCGTATGTATGACACAACTTACAGGTAAATTAGCTTGGAGAAATTTTTGCATATGTAGTGGTGTGTATATTACTCAGATCTTAGAGCGCGTTTCCACTATATCGTTCTGGCCTATACAAAAATGTTTCGATATCCTAACATTACTATTTAATTTTATACTTATTCCTAGCAACACTTTTGTTTTCAATAAAAACAACTTTTAATTTGAAAGAAAATGGTTTTGACTTTATAAAAAAAATATATCATTCAATTTCACGTCCTTGAGCAAACGACAAGGCGACTACCGTGAAACAATAAAATATCGTGTCCATTATAATTTGTTTCATAATTAATATTTGACCATAATAATTACGAAACAAAACAAATAAATAAATCGTCACTTGATAGTGGAAAGTGGAAACACGCACAAAACCAGAATAAACCAGTTTACGCTGTCCGCAGGTGCCAAATGCAGTTGTTTGGTACCGTTAGAACACACATTTCATTCAAAAATTATAATTATTATGTACGTAGTTTAATTGATAAAGGAGAATGACCACGGGTGGTATCGGTAAAAAAAGGAGAATGACCACGGGTGGTATCGGTAAAATTTGAGTTGTGCCACGTATTCGTGATATTGTTAATTCCTATTTGTATTTATAATGATCATATGTATCACTATTAAGTCGTAATTATACCAAATAAATAGAAATAAAAGTAAAAGTTTTTGTTTTGACACATATATCTATCTCTCTTGCAAGCGTCCTGCGTCATATGTCATAGTTTCTATTTGAAATGAATCTTGAATGAATGTGTTCGACGCTAAGGTTCGACGCAATGTTCGACGTAATTTATTTTGAAATAGGTAATGTTTATTACGATTTACTTTTCACATTTGTCTTGTAAATTAAAATATTACCTATGTAATATATGTAAAACTTAACGTTCATCGTTAGTTTAAACTCGATAAAGTATTTTTTTGAAGTGTTGAATAAAACTATTGTTTTATTTTTATTGTCGCGAACTGCGGCTTATTTATATAAAAACTTTAATCGTTTCTAAAAGTACTAACATCAAGCTTTAAATTGAGCTATATTTCATCTTGACACAATAAGTTTGATTGCGATACCAAGTGCCATAGTCACTTGGGCAATCTTCTTTTGTATTTGTTGATTGTTGTTATTATTTGTTATTATTGTTATAATATTTGTTGAAGTGTTTAATTTGTGTGTAAGTGTTGTAACTTTGTATTGTTAATTCAAAATGGCTCCAGTGTTAAAACATGGTCGAGGCAAGCCTTTGACTTCTCAAACTAAAGAATTAAACTTTAAATGTCGTTTCTTTTTCAGGTTAGTAAATTTTTCATTTTAGTAACATTGTCATTTTGTAAAATCATGTTCATTTTGTAAAAGTTATACGTATGTTAAATGTGTAAATATTAAATTAAAGTCTCATCTTTTTCAGAGGAGAAACACATATAGTTTAATTTAAAATCCCATATTTATATAATATATATATATATATATATAAAATAAAAACTAAAAATAAAATGTTGTTTTATTTCATTTGCTGACCATACACTACTACAAACGCAAAAATTTCTCCAAGCTAATTTACCTGTAACTTGAATTGAAACGTAGATAATAATTGTATGAAGATTTTCACTCACTTAAACTCAAACTCAAATATTTATTTATTCAATTAGACTTCTTCTAGAAGCACTTTTGAATCGTCATAACATTTTTAACATTTACCACCGATTCGGAAAGCAGTATAAGCAGGAGAAAAACCGGCAAGAAACTCCATAGTTGATCTTTTCAAATCATGTCAATATAACAATTTACTTCTTTCGATATACATGTAAAATAATACATAAACATTGTATTTTCTTACAAATTTCACTATATTGTATAAGCAGTTTTTGTTATACCCAAAAGCAACCTACGTCATATGTCATAAAATATTTGTCGGGATCATGTTAGCCCGCCGGCTACAGATGCGTAATTAATATTAATCCTTTGTATATAATATTATAATATTTATAATGAAAATTTACCTTTATAGCTAGCGAAAGATTATATCTCTACACTTATACTAAAGCTGATGAGTTTGTTTGTTTGAACGCGCTAATTTCAGCAATTTCTGGCCCGATTTGAAAAATTATTTCAGTGTTAGATGCCTGTTTATCGAGAAAGGGCTCATCATGACGCTAAGGGTGCTTTTCCGCCAATAATATGCACAATACTCGCACATTATTAGTGTAAAAGCACCCTAAGACCGAAAGGAGAGGAGTAATAGGGTAAAACACGGTAGAGCAGCTGGTTTTTTTTTATAAAGAATAAACCGGGAGTACTGAGTAGGTATTTTAATATTTAGTTTTATAGCATTCAAATAGTTTATAAGGATTGTGATAACCTTCAAAGATGATAATAATTTATATGGTATCATTGTTAATTTTGAGGTTTTGTAATATAATTCGCTTTATTATGATTTCGGTTTTTTCCCCGTGGGAGTCGATAATACTTTTCCTGTGTAAATTCAGATTGCGTAGGAATTCTGTGAAAAATATAGAGTGGGCTAGCTCACTCTGTTATTTTTGGTGCTACCTATATATAACTTTAGGCTTCCGGTGAAAGAATATGTAGGTATATTTAGAGAACTTACGTAGCTATTAGCACAGATTACTAAATAGTTATTACGGTAGGTATTAGTAAAATAGATTTTTATCATTATATGCTTGTTTTTATATTTTGTTTTTATTCGGTAGATTAGGTTGTAAAATATATTTCATACAATTACCTAGTATGAATACTTAGGGTTTTACATCCTACTAATATTATAAATGCGAAAGTTTGTGAGTATGTGTGTGTTTGTTACTCTTTCACGCAAAAACGAACGAGTGTAAAATAATGTTTACCGGATCAGCTAGTTATTTTATAGCAAAATTAAGAAGTATTAGTCCTATATTTCTCAGTAATTCCAATTATACAGTCAATTATTTTTATCACAACTGTCACTGACTGAAATTATTCACAAAGTTACAAAGTAAACAAAAAGTAGCAGGAGGAAAGGTTTTGTAAACCTATATCCTTATTATAAAGAACAAATCTCTTTGGGACTGACTCGGGTTAGAAGTTGGGAGTATTAGATATGTCAGAAATGCTAAACTTTTCTTGTTTATGGAGTATCCTGGTGGGAGCCGCCGTTTGTATTCAAGTAGGCTATTATTTTATAGAAAGAATAACATTTACCTATTTATACCAGTTAATTTATACCAATATTATAAAGACGAAGAGTTTCTTTGTTTGAACAAGCTAATCTCAGGAACTACTGGTCCGTTTAGAAAAATTCTTTCGGTGTTAGCTCATTTATCGAGGAAGGCTATAGGCTATATAATATTATCATTACGCTAAGACCAACAGGAGCGGAGCCACGCGCGTGAAACCCCGAAGCGCAGCTAGTAAAATATAATATTTTTATAGCACTTTAAAGTAAGATTGTAATAAGAAAAGAACTTAAAATTGACTATTAGTTCTAAATCTATATTAATCCTACTAATACATATTACAAATGCGAAAGTTTGTGAGGATGTGTGTGTGTTTGTTACTCTTTCACGCAAATACTACTGAACCGATTAGAATGAAATTTAGCATACATGAAAAAATGCTGTTTATATTTACAGAAAACGCATAAATATCGCAATTCTGTTGTCACTAAAAGTTATGTAACTACATTCGTCATCTTATAATCAGAATACGTTCATGTTACACTCTGTCCCATTTTGTTCTCGCTCCAGCATTGTAAGTACAACTGAAAAATTAACGCACGCCGCTCCCATGAATATCTTTGTGCCGTGTAATTTTAGTCTTGAAAAATGGCGCGTAAAAAACACTAATTAGTCCCAGTAATGCCACCCGCTAGTTATTTAAAATGTAAAACGTGATACGCTTCTTTATGCATTCTTTACTTACTGCATTGAAGTTATTAATGTTGGCAAGAAAGGAATTCTTTTATTACAATACTAGCTTACCGCCCGCGGCTTCGCCCACTTTGTCTAAAACCTAATAAATTATATACTAAAACCTTCCTCTTGAATCACTCTATCTATTAAAAAATACCGCATCAAAATCCGTTGCGTAGTTTTAAAGATTTAAGCATACAAAGGGACATAGGGACATAGGGACAGAGAAAGCGACTTTGTTTTATACTATGTAGTGATGATATCATGATAGTGACTATGGAGAACTAAAGAAATTTAAAATAGAAAATTATAGGAACGTTTTTCAATCAATTTGTTTAGTAAGTTTTTCTAAAGATAAGATACTACTCATATTAATTCTCTGAGGTAGATTCCTTGAGTATTTTTATGAAAACCTAGCTTTGGCTTGCGGTCGTGAGGTTTATAGATAAAAAGTAGCTTATGTGGTATTCCAGACTGTAATTTATTTGTGTCATATTTCATCTAGATGCGTTCAGTTATTCTGGCTTGATTGAGTATAAAACATTCATCCAACTTTTGCATGGTTAATATTAGTAGAATACGCAGCAGTATCACTTGAATTTCTATTTAAATTAAGGAAAAAATATATAAATTATGTCGGTAAAATATGGATTGAAAAAAGTGTACGTGCCAATAAAGCAAAATATTTTAATGGTTTTCGTGATTTATTATTTCTTTTAAGTGGGAGATGAGATACTTCGACACGAATCAGGTCAAGCTGACTAACTGGGGCTCTTACCATACTCTCAGATGGTTATACTATAGTATATAGTTATGTTTAGGAGTCTAAACTAACCTACTTATTATTAACTAGCTTTCTGTCGTGGCTTCGGCTGCGTTCACTGCATATGAAAAGGTTTTAACGAGGCAAAACAACGTCTCCTGGGGCAGCTAGATATATAGATATAATAAAGCCTTCTTAGAGAACCACATTATCCATTGGTGAAATAGAATGAAAAAAGTTGCAGTAGTTTTTGAGATAATCGCCAACAGAGACACAGAAAGACGCGGCGGAATGTATTCTACATCTTGTTTTGTAATTGTAGTAAGTGCAAGTGCAATTCAATTATGAAAATTTAATCTCTCTGTAACTGTGATAATTATCACTTCATTCTTCCTTGTTAATTTCGGTCTATCAATCATTAAATAAAAATAAGAAAAACAGCAAAAAATGTATGCACACATTTCGTTGCTCACGGGTTCAATTAACCTATTTTTATTCTTTAATTTAGTACCTACGACATCGCTATCAGTGCCTCATTACGTACATATATTTCCCTCCGAGTAATATATGCTAGCAATACAAATCATGGACATTAACTTGGACCCGGACTGAAAAATTCACAAACATTCGTTCCGTGGAAATGCGAATAATTCCGTTTTAAAATTCTTCTTTCCAAATGCTCAACAAAGCGAGTCAGTAGGTCAAATCAACTATTTACGACTTTGAAATACCGCTATCATGATAAATGGGGAAACATGCTGTGCTGTGACGTCATTATGGACCGGCTTCAAGGCTTTCGGAAATTCTGACTAAAAGCCAGTTTTGTACTGAGAAAAGCGAGTGATGCTTGCGAAAGACAGAAGTGGTGTGTTGGAGTGAAATGTTCGATTATGATGCAGTGGTATAAATGTCTAGATATGGTTTTAATTTATTTTATTTGACAATAGGGAAGCGCTTGACCACGATCTCGTCTGATAGTAGGCTGAGATCTGGCCTTAAATGGAATGCGTTTGCCTACCGAAGGTACCCGTATACTTTTTGAAATTTGAAATACCCTTTAACAGTGTGTATATAACCAAGAGGTACCCGTATGCCCTTATATAGAAGGTAAATATGTTTTTGAAATTTGCAATACCCTTTAATAGTGTGGATATAACTAAGATTTAGTTTCAATAGATCTTAATTGAAAACAATTTAAACCCTTGTCCAACATGTTAAGCTAAACGGGGTTAAACTGTTTCTAAACATCTTAAACGAATTTTGAACTTTCGACGGTATATTAAACCGTGTACCTATATCCCTAGAAGACTATTATATAAGTTAGAACTTAGATAATAAACGTAGAACACTTTTTCTTACTCATACGGTGGATAAGAAAATGTTACAAGTAAATGGTATTTTTCAGAAGCAACATTAATGATTACAAAACCTGACAGTGTCTATATTTTATACACTAGCAAGAGCGCTTCAGGAGCCCTGATATTCAAGTGAATTTGTGTTTAATATAACACCCCGCGGTTTTACCCGCTTTGCTCCGCTCCCATTGGTCTTAGCGTGATGATATTATATTGCCTATAGCCTTCCTCGATAAATGGTCTATCTATCACTGAAATCAATTTTCAAATCGGACCTCTAGTTCTTGAGATTAGCGCGTTCCACCAAACCAACAAACTTTTCAGCTTTAAAATATTACAGTAAAGGTATAAAATATCTATCTCTAACTAAGCTTACCTAAAATACAAGCGTATGACGTCACGCAGAAACTGGAATAATCCATTACATTGAAAAGGAGATGTAATACACGAATAATACGGATTCCTAAGTGTTCGCACTGATTGATGGAAGCCAATATCCATTGGAGTTTAATGGTGAAAGAGCTCCATGGTTTTCTTTGTGCTAAAAATTGTCACTCAACATATTGACGTCAGCAAGATGGATGAAAGGTTTCACGGATTAGCGAGATGAGCGTGTGAGATTTAATGATGGATTCATTTTGAAAATTTACTCTTTTTTGGGAAATATACTGTACTGGGAAAAATGTATGTGCGAAAGTAGTATTTGAGTAGTGAAATACCCGCAAGTGATGAAAATGTTTGTGTGAAAGTAGTATATGAGTAAGGTATGTAGTCTTGAAAGAGTGTTTTTTTTTAACACGCTTTTATTACCTTCACCTGTTTGTATTTAAACGACATGTTCTGTAATCGACTCTTTTTGACTCGATTTTTATTTTTGACCCACTTAAAACTATAATTCAAACTTTGTACACTTATCATGGATTAGTGGCAATACAATAACTTCATGAGTTTAAGCGTTTTTGTTTTTTTTAATCAAAAAACATTTGGTATTATTTATATATTTATATTTAAGGTTTGATGTTTTATTCTTTAAACCGTGTTTACGTAAAAATAAATCAAAACAAAAAGCAATAAATCTTCAAAAAAAGCTAATTTCAAAGTATTGGTTTATATTATTTACGTAAGATTAATACGAAAAGTAATAAAACTTAACAGAAATGGAAGTTTAAAAACTTGTTTCGCGAACTTTTGCGAAAGTCAGACTTCCAATATCAAAAGTGAAGATCCTGAGGTCAGGTTTAGGCTTGATGTTTTTAATTAAATTTCTTACTTTTGCATTTTTTTATACATTTATGTTGCAAAAGGTAACACTCATAATAATGTAAAATATTTAAATCACATACCAAAATAAACATCAACATGTAATCATTGAATTATCGTAATGATAATAATTATGACACGGTCGGACGACAATATTTAATTGTTCATAATAATTTAAAAAGTAGAGATGTAAATTATTTAATGTCAAACGCGTATATTTCTTCATAGCTAAGTAAATAGAGTTATAATTAAAACAACATTTCCCTTAATATGTACATATGAAGGTACAGTAGATACTATTGTAGTTCTACAGAACTTGTTCAATCTGTCGATAAAGATTTGCGAAGCAGAAAGTTTTCTTTTCCCAACATATGTCTCTAAATATAGAGTAGAATAATAAGTAGTTAGAATAATATTTTAAGTTTTACTAGTATATTAAGTAAACATAGAATTAGAATTGATTGATTGCTTATATATGTACACTTGCTATGCTCCGCAGTTTTACCCGCATTGCTCAACTCCTAGGTCTTAGCGTGTTCAAATATAGCATAAAGCCTTCCTTGAAAATGGCCTAGCTAAAACTGAATTAATATTTCAAAGTTCCCGTAGTTCCTGAGATAAGCGCGTTCAATCAGGCAAATCAATCAATCAAACAATCACTCTTCAGCTTTTAATATTAGAAAAGATTAATTAATTAATTACTTTCCTTTTATTTATTTTTTTTGCGTCTTAACTTTTAATTGCGTCTTGTGTGAAAATCCAATTTAATCAGATATTATTCCTTATATTTTTGATTACTTCTTATAATTTATAACTTCAAAGAAATTCATGCCAGAAATGCAGATATTGTTTATCTCCAGGCTTCTTCAGACCAGACGCGGTTTTGTAGTGACATTTTTTAAGAAACGTTCAACAGATGTTAATCTTTTTCATAGCAAGAGTGCTGGCAAAATGGATAGCAAAAATTGTCATAGACATTTCTATTCATACATTTTAGTAGCCGCTTGGCAATAAAATCTAATAAGTAAAAAGTAGTGTAGAATTGTAGTGTATTAAGTTGAATCTTCTTAGTATTTCAGAGAGTATGTTGAGTATTATCATATCTACTACTATCTTATTCTACTCCTGTCATTGTTTTCTATAGTTTATGTTTTTTTTATTGTAGATAGGGAAAGCGCTTGACCACAATCTCGCCTGTTGGATAGCTAAGATGTGGCCGAAGATGGTACGCGCTTCCCTAGTAGGTACCCGTTCACTCTACGCTTGAAGACCCCCATATTGTACTCGTCGGGGGACTCTTCGTCGTTTCCGTATATACTAATATCTCCTACGAGCTTGGCTAATTTCCAAAGAAATTAACCGCCATGAACTATAAATGCTAAGTAATAATATTTTTACTTTATTTATCTGTAATTTATATCACCAAGTAATCAAGACGTTACAGTCATAAAATATCGACTCAGCATTATAATTTTACTGTTACTTTATTCAAATAAACATTGAAATGTATAATATGTGAATAATTTTATTTTGTTCAGCTAGAATGTTCTGGAATTAAATATAAAGTATTTATTATAAAGAATAAAATAGGTCACCCGTTTCAAATGATTTTTATCTTGGAAATTGCTAATCCAAGATATGAAATGATGCTACAAATATATGAAAGCTCTCTGGATGGAGAATAATTTATTAACTATAAATATAGTTGTTTGTTTGTACGCCAAAACAGAAAGTAAATTTCATTGAATTTGATTTGAAATCGTTACAATTTCAATAGCCTAATTGTTCAGACAGGATTCTAAGTATAACTGCTGTACAATATTCCAATGAAATATATTGTGTATGTGAAGATAGGAAATCTATTAGGAATAAAAAATTATTTAACTTTTGTAGGTATTTCGTTTCCAGTTAAGATTGAACTATTAATTTTTACCGTCTAAAATAACATTGAACATTGTTTTTTCTATCAAAAGTGATTATATCAGTATGGCATGATAGCAAGATTGGATAACAAATGACAAGTATGGGACGATCTCTATAAGTATACGACACCATACCACAGAGAGCTCAAGCTATACTGGTTTCATGGTTCAAGATCCCTACGTAATATCGCACGTTTCATATTACATATCTACTGATAACGTAATAACACCCAAAGTTCAATAACGGTTTGGGGGCCTATTATTAAAGTTATTTTTAGTGATACGGGGTGGATCGCGATTCGAGTATTGATTTCGATTCTATAGGCATTCTTTCGTACTAAAGCTGGTTTGATCCATTTGACTATCTGAACAAAAATCGGAGAGCTTTTTGTAGTGATTTCATTCATGGGAACTGAAATGTTAGTTTCCATTTATGGGTGGACTTTTGTATCGATAAAATTAAAAACAAATCCTGTTGCTGTTACATCCGGCATACAAATATAACAAAAGACGTATACCTAGTTTAATAATGAAGATTAAACCTTTCTTACGATTTCGATACAAAATTAATAAACACACATATAAACTATGAATTTCTTCTAGTGAACCTAAGCGTTCTAACAGACGAACGGCAAGTTGCGAACGGCAGATGTCGACGTCAGTCGCCGACGCGTCGGCGGCAGCAGTCAATATGTCGACGGCTGCCGTCGACAGGCAAAAACGGATGCCGTCAATTGCAGTTTGCCGTCAACGCAAACTGCAAGCGTCGACGGCAGCCGTCGACGTATTGACTGCTGCCGGCGACGGCTGAAGTAGCCTCTGCCGTTCACAACTTGCCGCTCGTCTGTTAGAACTCTAAGTCACAATTGTCAAACTTAAATTAATCAAGTCATTTACATGAAAATATTATACAACATTGGAAAAACATAACCCTCATGACGCAGACAGAATCTAATAATTCTATAAATAAGCCTACCTACTAGATTATTCTGGTATTCATATAACCTTTGTTTTCAATAACCCATTCCATCTTATATTCAATAAGAAAACGAAATATGACACGACATCAAGATAGTAATAAAAATCGGCCAAGTGCGAGTCACGGTTAGTAAGGGTTCTGTACAAATAAGCTAAAAAATTAAAAGAAATTGGTGTTCCCATTTATGACTGTGCCAAATGTTGCTTAACCTCGATTTCGTATTATTTGTTGTTATAGTGACAGCAGAAACACATCTTATTTACAAATTTCAACGGTCTACCTATCACAAACTGGTTACAAACGTATAGATAAACAGCGAAGTCTCAATAACAGGGTATCGTTTTTACCCTTTTGGTACGGAACCCTGAAAATGAAATACGTCGTAACATTGTTATGACGTGGAATATTGTCCACGACGTTATAATTAGATCATCAAGAAGATTATAATATATTGTCTGCTATAGACAGAATATTCTCCAGACAATGCTCTATCTGAGTGATGAGTTGTAATGAAGTTAGTGTACACTGATGTAGGCAGGTGAGGACTTCGCGTTTTTTGTTAATCAACGTTAATAAGCTAATAGCTATTATTTTTTACGTTAACACGTGGTAATTGTATTATTGTGATGGATTCTAAAGCCTGTAACAAAGTTTTAAACTGACATAGGCTTTAGGTTCTCCAGATTTTTTTCATTTTCATTTTTAAAACCTCGATGTAGGTATATGATAAGTACGTCCTTCTATACCTATAGATAGAAATGATACCTTGAAAAAAGCTTAAAAAGCTGCTTACGGATAGATATGCTAATTTGCTGACTAATATTATAAATGCGAAAGTAACTCTGCCTGTCTGTCTGTTTCTTCTTCAAGCTTCAACCACTGAACCGATTTGGATGAAATTTGGTACATAAATGATAGCTTGAGACCTGAGAAAGGACATAGGATAGGTTTTACCTCGGAAATCTCACGGGAATGAAAACATGTGATCTTTGACTATGTCAGCCACGGGCGGAACGCTAGTTTTTCAAATAATTGCCGCTAACAATCGCTTCGTTTGCAAGCAGCCTTAGGTCTCTCGATAACTCAGTTTGGTCAGGCTATATATTAACATCTGAATTTCGTGCCAACTATCGAATGTTTGACATTGACTTGTTATTGATTCTGCTTGGACTCAAATAGTTTGTGGTATTGTTACAATCCATACTAATATTATAAATGCGAAAGTAACTCTGTCTGTCTGTCTGTTACTCAATCACGCCTAAACTACTGAACCAATTTGAATGAAATTTGGTATGGAGATATTTTGATACCCGAGAAAGGACATAGGCTACCTTTTATTGCGGAATATGTACCACGGGCGAAGCCGGGGCGGACCACTAGTAACGTAATATTTGATTATTAATACTGTAATAGGATAATTTGGAATCTTCAAGGTCGTGTTGTTTTTATGGAGTTGTGCCAATTCCGTTGTGTAAATATTTATAACTTCTGTTTTACTATCATTAGCGTGCTCAGAAATGTTTGTTGAAAATTATTTTCGAGTATTGAGAATGATGCTTAGTAAATAATACTTGAATGAATAAATTGTGGTTTTAGTTAGCAGATTCAATTTCCATAGATTTTATGAACTACATATGATCCATTGAAATGTTACATTTTTTAGCCCTAACCTTGCGTTTTTTAGAGGACGCAATTTTGTTTTTTTGATGTGTAGGGGGGGTCAGTGTGAAGCTAAAACCAAGTTTGTGGGGTCGCCACCCTTGTCCCACGGCCGCCATCTTGAAAATAGCGGTTGAAATGGTTTTTACGATATATCTCTTAAACTATTTAACTGATAAAAAAATATCGTTAACATTATTTGTTGCAAATTAAATTCTCTACAACTTTGGTGTAGTAACTTTTAGTCGTAGAACTAGAAATAAAAAATTTATAAGCGAAAATGTTCAGAAATTAGAGCCATTTATATTTTTCAATAAAACTTTTTTTTATCATTTTACGAAGAAATGATATCAGACCATTTTTGTAGACTGTTTTTCGAGGAACAACTTTTATGTACAACATTTTTTCATAACGTCAATAACTAAGGTTTTACAGCGCTCTGAAGTGAGTACTATTTTTCAGTACTCTTAACTATACATATATTGGCTATTGGCTCTTTTCTCATACTCCAGAACAATAGAAGCACACTGCAGAACATTTCAGACCTGCTTTTCGACGTAAAAAAAACGCGCGCTTCCAGACTCTACCTCCTGAGTGGTGGGGAAAAGATTCAATAATTAATTATTAGTGATATTGCAAAATTAATTATTAAAAATATTATAATAACAAAAAAAAACCATTACTGATGACAAATTATTATTAGTACACACATAATATAAGTATACTGTATAGTTCAGAGTACTGAAAATTAGTACTCACTTCGGAGCGCTGTAAAACCTTAGCTATTTAATTAATGAAAAAATGTTGTATATAAAAGTTGTTCCTCGAAAAACAATCTACAAAAATGGTCAAATATCATATCTACGTAAAATTATAAAAAAAAGTTTTATTGAGAAATATAAATATCTCTAATTTCTGAACATTTTCGCTTATAACTTTTTTATTTATAGTTCTACGACAAAAAGTTGCAGGATCAAAGTTGTAGAGTATTTAATTTGCAACAAATAATGTAAACAAATTTTTTTTATCAAATAAATAGTTTAAGAGATATATCGTAAAAACCATATCAACCGCTATTTTCAAGATGGCGGCCGTGGGACAAGGGTGGCGACCCCACAAACTTGGTGATAGCTTCACACTGACCACCCCTACACATCAAAAAAATAAAATTGCGTCCTCTAAAAAATGCAACCCCAAATGTAACTTTTCAATGGACCAATAAAAATAAGATTTAGACGTTCTCGTTTAAGTTTTTTATTTAATAAAAAATGTCATACAAAATAATAAAGTATTTTTTTCCTGCATATACTTTCTATAGTTTTAACGACACGTAATTTATATTTAATAATCAAGAAGAAAAAAGCCTACATCCACCTCAAAAGCCTGCTTCCACCTCAAAGCCGGCAATACGTTCCCTAATGCTGTGAACTGTCATGAGCGGCGACCATCACCTACCATCAAGTGGGTCGCTTACTCCATTGCCGGGGTTGCAATAAAAAAAAAGTAAATTAAAAACGAATATTACAAGCCTTTTTAAACTTGTATTTTATATTATAAAATTTATATGTTAAATTATAAGATAATTTTTCTTTTGTATAACTTTCAATGCAACTTGATTCCGTGCTACGTTCATATGATTAGAATTGGCGTAGCGATGCTACGATCGTAGCACTTATGTAGCGCGATTCGTAGAGCCAGTATTGTTGTCGTTAAGAAATATGCTACGATAGATAGGAAAGATCTTTATTTCTTAAACTGAGTAAAATCACCAACACATACAATAAAAATTAAATAATAGTCTATGATTAGGTATTTGTAATGGAAATCAGAAAACATTTTTTTAAATTATTCGCTCCACCTGTTCTTATATATTTCTCTAATTGGTTCATTCATTAACTCGAAAACGACTGGACCAGTTCTTGTTAATTGTAATTATTTAGCATTTCCAAGTTTTTAACAGTAACTTTTTAATTAATTTCAATGCTTGTTTTTTTCGTCCTTGTCACATATTATTGGAGTTTATCATGATAAAGGCCTTTTAATTGTATGTTATAATATTATATTGTTTTGACCGCCTCCTTGGTTCAGTGGTTCACGCGTGAGCGTAGAACCGAGGGGTCCTGGGTTCGATTCCCGGTGGTGACGAAGAAAAAAAAAATGTCTCGGTCTGGTAGGACACAGAAGACTGATCACATACTTGTCCCTTAAGAAAATCGATCAGTGAAACAGATGTATGTATAACTAGCTGTTGCCCGCGACTTCGTCCGCGATTACGTCGTTTTAGGTCATTCGTCGTTTAAAAAAAATACGTGACACTTTATTTTTGAATGTTCTTAATTGTCTCTTATGAAATTTAACTACATTAAAATTGAAAACTCTGATAAGAAAATCTTAAAATCGGAGAAAATCGAAAATCTGATGAAAACATGAATGAATGTGATTTTAAATTCTACATTACTTAGTATTTCAAATAATAATCTAAATTAAATGTAGATTAACAGTTTGAGCGCACCGTTATCTAGAATATGTACCTAAGTATTAAATTACGTTAGTTTACATAGTAACAAAACAAAAACACGATGACTTTCTTTCGCGCTCGGTACCACAAATTGCAGATCTTCGCAAATAATCGTATTTCCAGAAACACCCGAATCACCCCGAATCATTGAATCGTAAGTGCCCTAAACAATGCACTTGAATCTTGCACCTTGTTCGAAAGAAATAGGAGTCAATTCAGAGTCATACACAATCGAAAACAATTCGGGCGATAGGTGACGGTAGGCCTGTCAGTCAAAAAATTAAAAAATCCGTCAGTCGTCTTTATATATTGGTGGTTACCGCACGTATTATCTCTGTATGGAATTATATAGAGCTGCTGTTACATACCCTTCTTAGTTTTGTTTCAAAGTTGAATTTTCCGGTATAATGATTATTTATACAGGTAGCAGATAGCAGTGGGGAAAGTGAAAATTAATAAGAGCATAATGAAAATTCTGATCATTCTACGATATCAGAAATAGAGATAATCCCTGATTCTGTAAATCCTTTGGACTGAGATTTTAATGATTAGATTTCACAATTTAAATGTAAACCAGTGTTTGAAAATCATTTTTTTAAATATAAACTTTGTCTTATTTTAACCTTCCATACATCCATCATTACGCCAGCTTCAGTAAGACACGTTAATAGTTCTAAACTTCTAAGTATAGAATTTTCCAAGTAAATCAATACATCAAATATATATTCGCAATCGTGTGGCTTATCCTCGCTATTAACTTACATTGAATTAACGAAACAAATTTCGTTACTTATTCCTTTTACCATAAAATCACAATAAAACTCATAATTCTAATAAACTATGCATGAAGAAAATACATTTAACCACTCTATATACATATCGTCTTCGGAGGCTCGGGGAATATGACAGTTGCCGAACAGTGACGAATTTTTCTATGCGCATTATTAGTTTGGGAGTATTGTAAGCATGTTAATGGTACGTGGCCCGCGTCACTTGACCCCCCGCGAGTTCCCCTCCGTTACTATGCGAAAATACAGTCGTCGCCCTGCTGTAGGAAAAATTGTAATACTGTGGCCTGGGCGTTATAACACGCCCAGGGAGTTCCTGAGTGCCGATAGACGTCCGTCTATCTATGCACCCTATCATTTGTCAAACGGTCTTCATATTGAGTAAAAGTTTCAGATTCTCGAGATAAAATATGACGGCCGTAATCAGCTGTGAGACGTTTTACCCTCTCAGTGAAGGTTTCGGTCTCACGGGATAGTACCTACATGCCGTTCGCGGTCAGCTGTGAGCCGCAATTCTCGTTGTGAAGCGGTTTCAGGTTCTCGTCATAACACATGTTGTTTTCGGCCTATAGTAAGCCTCTTACCTCTAACGATTCTTGAGAACTCTTATTTCTCATTTTATTAGCTTTGCTCGAATTTCGAGATAAAGATTTTTTAGGTGGCACTGATGCATGAAAATAAAAATTGAGTTAAAACGGACTGAGAGTGTTATAGACAAATATAATCACAAAGCTTCGAACTCCTAAGCTATCGGAAGTTACACGTGTTATTGTGAGTCAACCATAAAAGATAGACATTTATGATGTCGGGAGATATTTTTTATATAATAAGGAGAACATTTCTTTCATACATGATTTCTGTGTAGCTTTATTCTGTGTACCATAAAGGTTGCACACGCGACGAAAGCTTAAAAATGGAGTTACTGCTCTGCTCAGGAGTATGAAAAATAATCGTACCAAGTTTCGTTTAAATCCGTCGAGTAGTTTTAGTTTCTATGACGGTTATACGGACAGACAGACGGACAAAAATTTTACTGTTTGCTTCTTTGGCATCAGTGTCGATCCCTAATCACCCCGTGATAGTTATTTAGGAAATATATTTCATGTACAGATTTAATATAAGTATACATAATATATTTAGATTCCAATTTCCATGTAACGTTAAATTCGACTATACAATAACTAACAGACAACGCAGGTTACTCTCGTTTCCGTAAGTTGAGGCGGCTACATATTCGGTCCTCATAACATCACTTTTAATGAACGAAACGACAGCGCGGTTTAATTCGATGCCAACACCATAAGAAAAAAGGAAATATTTTTAATTGTGAAAAAATATTATGATTTACACTATAAACACTATTTTAATCTATATTATTACATATAATAAATCTGTAGAAGGGTTAATTCTGTACATTGAAAATATTGAAAAAATAAATAGCAGGGGGTGTTACTGGATCGATACCAAACCCAAATATGTGATTAAAAAAATTTTTGTCTGTCTGTCTGTCTGTCTGTCTGTATGTGAAGGCATCACGTGAAAACTAACGGTTCGATTTCGATGAAACTTGGTATAATTATACCTTATTATCCTGGGCATAAAATAGGATACGTTATATCCCGAAAAAATACGTAGAAAAAAAACTAAATCTTAATTTTTTCGCGCGGACGGAGTCGCGGGCGGAAGCTAGTATAAAATATATGGCTGTGAGTGTGTAAAAATAAATCCAGCTAGTTTCACATCACACTTATGTTTATAATTAGCTATGCGACATGAAAATATACATATTAATTACCAAGCAATAATCATACAGGTAAATACTGAAGAAAAGTATTAACAGTCAAAGTTTATTTTACTAACATTTAACAACATGTAAATGATGAAGAAATAATAATTATCAACGAACTAACCTTTTCTATAATACTTAACACAGCACATTTTTTAAATTATCTTGCTCAACTCTGCTCAAAAATTTGAGGATTTTGTTGGAACTTTAATGTGTCAAAACTATGATATATCTAAACTACGATACAACTTGCATGCGGAAATGCTCATTACAATCAGTAAATTTAAAGAATAACTAACAACATACTATTCAATTTTATTGAGCTGATGAATATCTTTTGCCTGGAAGAGATCACCGCCGCCAAGCCGCCGCCTAATAAATATACTGTGTTTTCTTATAAAATCGTAACATAATTTCTTTTATCTACTAAATTTTAATAAATTTATAACTAAGTTCTTTTTATCTAAAAATGAGCTTGAGCTTATATTAGGCAAAAGTATACATTAACTTTTTATAATTTCAGGACCGCACCTTAAATGGGGCCTCGGAAAATATGCCTACGGGTTATTAATAGAGAAATGATACACAACAAAGTTATGTTGGTTCCATTTTATTTATAAAATATAATGAAAATGGACAAATATAAAACATATTATGTAAAATGATTAATAATAAATAAATAAATGAAGCAACTACGATTCAAAGAAAACATCTTTTTCAGTGTGAAAATGCTCTAAGCAATCCTGGACGGTACCTCGATAGCCATAACGATAATTAATATTATAATCAGATAACAGCAAAGTCAGAATAAAAATCATAACTTGTACAGTTGTGAGTGCAAAATTTATGTTTCATTTGGCAATAACATTTTTTTCGGTACTAAAACGTAGTAGTTTGATATATGGTTGGCCGCCCCTTCTCTCCTTCCTGAAAAATATCCTCCAAAATTACCCGAGATACTTCCAATGATTGAACCATACGTTGGACATTAACTTCAGTCAAAAATTGACGAAGCGGATGATTACTAATTTCCACTTAATCCTCGCTGCCACTATCTTCATCATCAAATCATCAATTTTAAAGTGGTGTTGTAAAATTGTCAGCAGAAATAGTCTTCCAAAGGCGATATAATTTTATGAACATTGAATCTGTAAATAAAAAAATCAAAAGTTAATTATAAATCTATAAAAAAAGCTACTTACAAATAAAGTTTTATCAACAAACTACTGTTCCCAACGCACCTCAAAATCTTGTAAAAGTCAAAAAGAATTCATCATTTTATTATTTCATTCTAAAAGTGTAATAAAATACTTTATAAAATCAATAAAATACATGAATTGCTATCATTATAAAAAATAAATACCTATAAAAGTAACAACTTACCTTTTGTATGGTGAAAATTCACAAAACACGAAGATTGAATTTGATATTTTTGGTTTTATGACATTCAAATGCTTTATAAATATAAATTTTAAATTTATAAATAATAAATTTATAAAGAATAGAAACATTCGATCACGAAATTATGCGGGTTCGAGTCCCGCCTCGTGATCGAATTTTTTCTATTCTTTATAAATTTATAAAACACGAAGATTTTAAAAATGTAACCAATGAACACAATCAATGTTAGATTAATTGTAATGGTGTCTAGTTTGACTTAAAATAATAAACATCTACCTACCCTCACTTTTAAAAATGTAGTATATTCACACGAAATATAAGCGCACCTTATAGGGAAGGGAAGATATGGGTTAAAGAGTTAAATAAATAACATGATTATATTTAAATTATTAATTTTCAACAGTATGTTCAGTAGTGATAACATGTAAATTGATTTGATTTTTACGAAATCTCATAGATGGCGCTGTTTCTAATTTGTCTTTATACTACTAAATTCATTAAGGTGATTGCTACGATCTGTTCCCAGCCAATGTCCCGCTAGATGGCGCTGAATTCTACATTTCTAGTTTATTTGAGTTTTTGCGTAATTGGAAAAGATTAAGGTCGTAGGAATAGTCATGGCGGTTACTAAATATTATATTTTATTGAAATATGTCATATCATTGCCTTAAAATCCACCCAATTCGGTAAAAAAATGCATTATAACATCTGTCATTGCATACAGGGTCGTTTACACACACAGACGTATACAAAAATGATAAAGATTTAAGTCTAGATGGCGTGAATGTAAAACAAGTAGGATTGTTATAAAAATAAAAGTTATATTTGTTGGCGTAAACTATTTTGTTGTAATTTTGGGAAATAAATAATGTCAAAATTGATTACAATAAAACGCAGTTTTATTTTATTACATTACACTATTGTTTTTTTTATCAAAACATGTATTTGAAGTAGCATATACCTATGATATAATATTATGCTAAGAATAATTATTCATACAACAACAAATCTAAAACACTATTTACTATGGAAAAAAACCAGGAAGGTGAAAAAGATATTTACGATTTCGACGCACTCGACTTTTAGTAAAATATAGTAGGTAAAAATTAAACAATGGTAATGTAAATTCTAAACAAACTACTACCAAAATACAATTAGAACAAAAATCATTTGACTTGTTTATTTCACCCAGAGGCCAGAGGCGGCTCGTGACAAAATTGTATAGGTGTTCACTTGAAATAAAACAACGAAAATACAATAGCGTTCGGGATGATTTATTACAAAAAAATGAGCACCACATTTTATAAATGTCTATAACACTAAAAATTACAAAGTACAGGCTATTTCAAAACGAATTCAATGACTAGGTATCAATAATTAGTAAATCACCGAATTTGCATTCGCGAGCGTAGGTATCCATAGTGTTTGTCACTGACGGTCACTGACCTCTATAACTTATAGTTATAGAGGTCAGTGGTGTTTGTTGTGTAAACATGTATGTATTTGAGTAGTTAGTAGCATATTATATTCTGAATTTCTGATCCATGCCTATTCACTCAAAACTAATAACACTAATGATTTGTAACAGTAAATTATTTCAATAGGTAGGTATTTGAACATTTCCCAACAAGACGTAAGAATAATTATTCGTAGGTATACAAGATACAATAACAAATCTAATACACTATTTATTATTTTATTATTTACTAGCGGTCCGCCCCGGCTTCGCCCGTGGTACATGTTTACGTTTTCTCTCCATAAGAAGTAATAGCTAGAGAGCTAGCGCAAAGCTACCTGTATGTATTTGACCAGACCTGGATTTTTGTGTGTTGATTCCCCTATACCTACTATACATGAGATGAGGAGTCACTAAGCCCAGAGTGGTGGACGGGGCGCGCGCTTAGGTAAGACAGGTGGAAATTTTTGGCGAACTTTGAAACCATTTGACCACGTCTGCCATTTTGATATTTGAAAATAGATTATTATTACTATCGGAAAATAACAATGGCAGACCATTATCACGCGGATAACATTCTGGCAGACACTTATGAAAGTGCTGAAAAAAATACAATTTTGAAAGTATTTGACCAGATCTGCCATTCATATATTTTATTTATTAGGGTCTTAAAAACTTATTTTCGAAACGGCAGACATTTTCATTGCGTACAGACTTCAGCAGTCAACAAGACTTAGCTTCTACATGGTCAGATGTATATATGTATTACGTTCCCTGACCTTACATCAATGATTTACTTTATTAATGTTTTTATGGTCATTTACATTTAATTTTGAAAACTATGGAATAAAATTTATAAATTTGATGATACAAAACTAAATATACATTTGTAAAGAATCTCAAATATAAAGTTGTGTTGCAAATAACAAATCATCATTTAAATATTTAGTTTATTTCTTTATCAATTACAAAACAACATAAAAAAACACGCATGCATTTATTGAAATGTTCATTCATCATCACTATCGTATGGCGTTGTGTGACTCGTCTTCATAATCCATTGAATCGGATTCTGTAAAAGTAAAACGTAAATTATATAATAAAAGAAATGAGTAAAGTCAAAAATAATTATTAAAGAGTTAATCATTATAAACTTACCTAGTAAGGCAATGCCTTTGATGTCGCACGATGCCGCCGCGCCGCCAGTGTAGGTACTTCTGCTGCTACATGAAAATATGCTAGGGTTGCAACAAATGGGAAATAAAACAATTGTGATTATTACTATTATGATGTAATCATTTATTCATATGTACATTCAAAACAATTGCGATTATTAAATCTGATGTAATTATTTTTTCATAAATATATAATTATTATTAATTACATAATATATTGCACTGTGAAATATTTACGTATCACTTTATTTTTGATGTTCTTAATTGTCTTTTATAAAATTTAAGTGACGCATTCGCATTGGGATCAACAATCCGATAAGAAAAGAATGGAGACAACATATACATAGCTTTGATTTCAATTCTACAGATACAAAATATACAATCTATCTAAAATGATACAACGGATGTTTCCTGCGTTTTCTCGTCAAAATACCGAAACAACGTAATTATTGTATAGTAGTTGGGCGTGAAAGTAAAAAAACAAATGAAAAGTGTTTTCCATATGATTATTTATTAAATTTACGCGAAGAATAATTTCAACGATACAATTTAGTAACCGAGAATTCAGAGGATTAAAGAAAATACCTGCCTGATCATTTTATCAAACTCTAAAAGAATTATGGTTATTTCGCATCACTCGGTTTATTAGTTTGGTAATAATTATTAAAGGTAGTTACAACCCTAGCCATTGAGTCGAACGGTAGGCAACACAATATCGACTTTGTGCGGGTACATATGGTACATTTCTTCTTGCTGTGAAGCGTAATTATTATTATTAAGATTTTTTAGGCTATTTTGAATCAGCTGTTCTAATTTAATTCTAGAAATTTATTAAAACGTGATTTTTTTAAAAGTATATTATGAGTTTATAAATACCTCAACCAATAGTTATTGTGTCCTATCCTCATTTCTTTATATCTTGGTAGTTAACTAAAGTGTTAAATTTACATAACCTCAACAACAACATTTACACTGCCACTGCACTAAAACTAATATGGAATCCATCACACAGTCTATTGATCAGATGTTTGAAGTGTTTAACCACAGAATGGATGAGTTCCAAAAGGATCTCCAGACAATTTCAACAGCCCCAATGGGTAGCCCGTCTTCTAAATTAGCGTCTGACTTTACAGTCTTTCGCACATTTGTCTTGACATCACTACAGTGTCTACAGTCTGAGGTTATCCTCCTGAGTAACAAAACAAAAGTACCTACGACGGACGACCACGCTTCGAGTTGCCAAACACACAGCCAAACAACAATAATGAGTAATAAATTGTTTACAAAAAAAACAAGTTTTCCATTTTTCTGTATGAGTAGACAGAACTTCAAAACGCCACCTGCTACGGTTTATATTATGAACGATGGTTATAAAAATAAAAGTTATATTTGTTGGTGTAAACTATTTTATTGATCAATAATTTTGGAATTTAAAACTGTCAACATTGATTACAATAAAACGCAGTTTTATTTTATTACACTATTGTTTTTTTATCAAAACATGTATTTGAAGTACCATATAATATTATGCTGATCCAAGCATTTTCACTCAAAACTAATATCACTAATGATTTGTAAAAGTAAATTATTTCAATATACATTTCATAACCAACAAGTAAGAATAATTATTATTATTCCTACCTACAACAACAAACCTAAAACACTATTTACTAGGGATGTAACGATACATGATTTTGCCGATACGATACCGATACCGATATTTGTAGTAATGTATCGGCGATACCGATACCGATACCGATATCGATGGCTTGGTAGAAAAATAAATAGTGAATTATGCATAAAAAGTTACCAACATTTAACAGAGACTCAACTGTTAATCGTATTCTTTTAAATAAAAATGCCAAATCAAAAAACAAAAAAACTAGGGATGTAACGATACCGATACCGATACCGATATATCGGCCGATATAATCGGCAAGCCGATATATCGGTATCGCCGATAATAAAACAACCGATACCGATATCAAACAATTCAAAAAACCGCGCCCAATAAACGATGCGGGAGGCCGCCCGCGCGTGCGCACTTTGTTTTCTGAAAAAACTACCAATAGTAAACTTTTATTAGGTACTGATTGTATGTGTATTACTTAAAGTTTAACTGACTTTGTAAAATAATAATACTAAAATAAATGGTTTTGTTGTTTTTTGATTTGGCATTTTTATTTAAAAGAATACGATTAACAGTTGAGTCTCTGTTAAATGTTGGTAACTTTTTATGCATAATTCACTATTTATTTTTCTACCAAGCCATCGATATCGGTATCGGTATCGGTATCGCCGATACATTTCTACAAATATCGGTATCGGTATCGTATCGGCAAAATCATGTATCGTTACATCCCTAAAAAAACCATTTCTTTTAGTATTATTATTTTACAAAGTCAGTACAACTTTAAGTAATACACATACAACCAGTACCTAATAAAAGTTTACTATTGGTAGAGTTTTTTCAGAAAACAAAGTGCGCACGCGCGGGCGGCTTCCCGCATCGTTCATTGGGCGCGGTTTTTTGAATTGTTTGATATCGGTATCGGTTGTTTTATTATCGGCGATACCGATATATCGGCTTGCCGATTATATCGGCCGATATATCGGTATCGGTATCGGTATCGTTACATCCCTACTATTTACTATGGGAAAATAACCAGGAAGGTGAAAAACATTATATTACCTATTATTTACGATTTCGACGCACTCGACTTTTAGTAAAATATAGTAGGTAAACATAATATTATGGTTTTGATTTTTGCTACTAGTATAAGAAAACTGCGTGTTCAAACTACTTGTTTGTCTGTCTGAAAATTCGGAAGTACTTTGGTAGTTTACCGATTTATAATAATATTGTATATATCGTTGTTTAAAAAATATTCAAACACAATAAAATATGATATACTGATTTATCACTGGTTTCAGTGATGAACTGATGAGTCAATGTTAGCCACTATACTTTCGTCATACGTGTGTATGATTGATGTGATTTGCAACGTGGTGATATTTCAGAAAAATCACGGGTCAAATTGTCCCACCGAAAATATAACTGCGTTATAAGAATAACTATACCTACGATAAATTATACATAATACAATATAGTCTCAAATGCATACTAGTGAAATATTTTATTTGAATCAATAAAATAAAAAAAAAATAAAAAATAATAATAATACAAAAATAAATTCACAACACAAGAAAATCCGCGCGCAAATCATAGCGCGTGACAATGAAATCAAGAACTTTCGAGCCGACGCGACGCGGACGACGAAGGAGCCTAACAAAAGTACCTACAATCATAGGCGGCTCGTGACAAAATTGTATGGCCGTGTTCACTTGAAATAAAACAACGAAAATAGGTACCTACAATAGCGTTAGCAGTACAAAAAAAATGAGCACCACATTATAAATGTCTATTTATACACTAAAAATTATAGAGTATTTCAAAACGAATTCAATTATTATTTAGCAATAATTAGAAAATCCCCGAATTTGCATTCGTGATCGTATTCATAGTGTTTGTCTACACTAATATTATAAAGAGGAAAACTTTGTTTGTTTGTTTGATTGTAATGAATAGGCTCATAAACTACTGGACATTTTACCAATGTTTGCAAGTTTGTGATTACTTTGATAGTTTACCGATTTATAATAATTGTATACTTATATCATTGTTTAAAAATATTCAAACACAATATGATATAGGTACTGATTTATCACTGGTTTCAGTGATGAACTGATGAGTCAATGTTAGCCACAATACTAATCACTTTCGTCATACATGTGTATGAACTATGATTGATGTGATTTGCAATGTGGTGAAATTTCATAAAAATCACGGGCCAATTTTTTGTTTTGAATCCCACCGAAAATACATATATTACTAATTGCGTTATTAGAATAATTAATTACTATACCCACGATCAATTATTACAATTTACAATATAGTCTCAAATGCATACTAGAGAAATATTGCAATTTGAATCAATTAAAATGCATAGCATACAAAAATAAATTCACAACACAAGAAATTCCGCGCGCAAATCATAGCGCGTGTCAATGAAATCAAGAATGTAATTTTATATCAAGCCGACGCGACGACGACGCCGAACTAAAGTAGTACCTACAGTACCATTTACCTTCAGTGTACAATACAGTTTACAGACCTACGACCGACGGACGAACAATAATGAGTAATAAATTGTTTACAAAAAAAAACATAGTTTCTAAGGTCATTAGTTTTATTTTATTTTATTGTTATTTTCTTTGAACGATTGGAAATGAAATTACTCAATTTTTACACAGAACTTTGATTTATTAGAATTATGCTCATTATGTATAAGATAACGAACGCGAATGCACGACATCTAGCGTCAATGTCTAAACATCGCCTTTCGTTTAGACATTGACGCGCTAGATCTGTAATAAGTATATAGTCTATGCGCTAGATGTCGTGCTTTATGTCGTGTTTCGCTTGGCAAAAGTCACGCACACTACTGTAGAAGTGTCAAATTTTTCCGGTATTTTACTGTTGTTTTTCTAAGTAAATATTGTAAATTATTGATTAAAAAGGTCGAACGCGCACACATTTCATTATAGAGAAGTGATAAAATGATTAGTTTTAAAGAAATAGTGTCTGTGTTAAGTGTTTAGAGGTAATCAAAAATGTATGGAGGGACGGTCGGAACATCAACCTTAAACTGTTTCTCTGCCCAAATTACGTAAATGACATAGTTTTTATTGTGTAAAGCTAGATAATAGCATGGCTTACTCGAAACCAACATTTAAACATGAGTCTTTAGATTGTACGCTGTCGTAGTACACGGAATATGTAAGAAAAATAAAGGTTCGCAGCTCCTCCCCCGAAGGTGATATCATGATAATATGTTTAAACTATCCTCACCCGACCTCTTAGGAATATTCATGCAAAATTTGAAGTAAATCTATGCAGTACTTTCTGAGATTAGCTCGGTCAAACATACAGACAAACAGACAAACAGACAAACAGACAAACAGACAAACAGACAAAAATTCTAAAAACTATGTTTTTGGCTTCTATATCGATTATAGATCATGGATTATGTATTCTTTTAAAAAAATATTCAATGTACAGTATTGACTTTCCTACGATTTTATTATATGTATAGATGATGATCAAGTAATAAAGATCATAGTTAAACATCAAATTATTTTTTATTTTTATCAAGCTGAACGGGTCGATAGCTATATTATATTTAATTAATTATATTAATTTTATATATTAAGTATTATACCTACATATAGATGAATATATGAATGTAAGTTCAACTCAAGCCGTCGCGTCGTGCTGATCGCATCTCTATGACACAAAGATAGACTAATAGGTAGGTACACTATAGTCTGGTTTTGTAAAAAGGCACTAATATAAGACAAATTAAAAGTATTTTATCAAAGTCACACACGATTACATTCACGGATTAAACCTAGTTCGAACTTTTTATTAGATACGTTACATTTTTACGCTAATAAAACCGCATACACCCACAAATATTTTAAACACTAAATTAACCTCTTATCTTTATGAAAATGTACACGACAGCTAAAAATACATAAGGCAAATGTCATTAAGTCGGCAGGTTGTCGCGTAAAGGGTCACATAATTAACTGACCGCGGTCAGACTCGACTGGCCGTTAATTGTGCACTGCTCGGAGGCTTTGCGAACGGTTTATTACAATTAGTGAGGACTGAATAAAGATAAAGAATGTGGCGGCATTTGTGACATTTACCCGGATAGATTGTTTCTATTGTCTATACTAGTAATAGTTTAGAAATATGTGTTGTTTATTTCTATATGTATAAATTTATAAAGAATAGAAAAAATTCGATAACGAGGCGGGACTCGAACCCGCATCCTTTCGCGCCAATCTATATGGTATAAAAAATAACTAAATGATTTTTATGATTCTTTCACCAGTGCAAGCTACGTTACTGTATTATATCAAGTCTCTAAAATGTTATTTGTATTTAGTAAGTGGTGTGTGCAATTTATTTTGTTTTCATGCTTTCATCTCTAAACTTGCATGATAAAGAAATCTTATAAACAAATCAAAATTGTGTTACATAAGTCACATTATTATTATCAAAGCAAGCTCCGTCGGGTGGCCAGCTATACTTGTAAAATCAAACCCAGCAAAACGTTTTAATTTATTCCTTGACCGCAACAGTCGTTCCCGCTTTATATTTAAACCACTTTGTTCGCAAGAACACAATTGCTTTTTTAACAGGCTTTGTGTTTCTTTTGATGAGTTGTTTTTGTTGTTCGCTTTGAATGTCAGTTTTAATGGCGTTCCGAAAGGGAGTCATCTGTGTCAGATGGACAAGGGGTAGAAGGGGGTTGTTTTAAAGGGATGCTGTATTTGGGAATCCCGTCTAGGTACATATTAATTATTATTATGTAGAGAAAAGATTTTTTTAAATTATATTCCTATTTTGTCTGTTTGTATGAAATGTGCGTGTCTCTATGTTTGTTACCAAATTTCTCCAAAACTGCTAAGGTATATACGATAGGTCTGAAAGTATTTTTTTATCCTCTTTAGTGATAAGGATGTTCTGACCAACATTTGCCGGATAAGCTAGTATTAGTTTAAAATTTACAAGCACCCTGTGTATGTATTATGTGAATGTGTAGGTATCTACATCATTAAATAAACAGCCCATTTTATTATTTATAACAGAGTCTCAACGTCGATATTATTTACGATAAACTCGAAGCTTATACAAACAAAATACCTAACCTAAATAAATAAATAATTCTACAAGAAAATTTCTAAGGTCATAATTCAAGCAAGTTATGTATGATTTTCCCTGCCCCGCAAAGTAAGGAGGTATTATTTTAGTATGATAATTTAGTATGGAAATACGAATAAATGAATTGCAATAGAGTTTATAAAATGAAGTGTACACATTCGAGTTTACGAAAATAAACCAAATTTAACGTTGTTATTTACATTTGAAATTCGTTATTTTGGGTTTAACTAAGTATATCTTGTACATACTAAATAATTGAAGTTATTGTAAATTGATTTTAATTACGATTTTGTTAGATTGGTAGATAAGTGATATATTATTTATAAGGTCTTTCATCATAGTTACAAGAGGGCAAGAAAAATATGATGGAATATTGAAATTTTATTTTTCTGGGAATTATTGTCGTTTGTAAGAGCTTAAACCTTTTTAGAATGAATTTTTCACACAAAATCAAAAACATTTTTCTAAAGAGTAATAATTAATTTTCGTTTCAATCCCTTTACATCTGTCAACTATCCATAGTTTTTGTTAAATAAATTAAATAATGTAAGATAATTAATTTATCGTTGCATGGAAATAATTCTATTGTATATTGTAAGACAATAAATCGTTTAAATCACAGATCACAGAAACTTAAGGGAGATATGGTTAGGGGGCGGGGCCGGTGTCGCAGCAATATGTACAAAAAGAGAACAAACTGTAGCGGTGCTGTATACGTACGTCACTTACAATCTAGTGTGCGAACGAATAGTCGCTCTCATATTTTTGTGTGATGACACGCACACAACGCGAAGTATTGTTTTGATTTTGTTTACTGCAGTTGTGTGCGTAAATTTTTTATGAGACACGGTTTCGTACTCAGCGCAAGCGATTGGCATCTCTCTAGATCTCTATGGTTTAAATATTATTAAAATCAGTCGACTATTTTGAAACTTCAATCGTAACAAAGACACCGTCAAATCTATTTTTATAAGAATATCAGTATATTGGGATAATAAAGAAAAGGGCGTTGATAATTTTGGGCCCTATTTGACCCAGAAAGAGGTCAAAGGAAATGAAATGACGCGTGTAACGGAAACGAAATAATTGATAAACGTATCTATTTATATTTATTTGTAAATTCATAGTATACAACAATATGATACCTTAAAATGTTTTAATATATTTTTTATTATTTTTTTAATGAAATAAAATGTCTTCTGCGACTACAGGTACTACTAAATGAGTTTATATTAGTTGTAAACAAACTAAAGAAAATATCTGTTTGTCTCTTTACAAATAATATATGATATATCACCATCGGAAAGAAATAAAGAATCGATTGATGCGAAGTTCTGCACCAAAAATACTTGTTTCATGATTTCATGATATTCATCACCTGATGAATACTTACAACTAACAAGTAATTAAATACTAGTATACTTAAAAACTTATTTATTAAAGAAGGAGAAAAATACCGTTTAGAATATTATAAACCGCTCAGAGTCAGAACGCAGCATGTTTAACTGCATTTAGACCCCATCAGCATTAATAAATAATCACACAAAACATACCTCCCATTTCACACAGCACAAAACGCGCTGCAGTCCCGCTATTCCATTGGACGATGAATAAGGTGTGCGGTTGACAGCTCCGCTTGATGCAGCGCTGCAGCGCTGTCCGCGCTAATGGTGCTGTTTATTGCAGTTTTTTTATAATTTATAGAGGTGTGAGCGGGTTTTTGTTCGAGAAATGGGTATAATATTAACTACTGCCACAGAATAGTTAATAGTACTACTACCGAGGTTTTTTTTACAGTGGTTTACGGTGCAATAAAGATGTTAAGAAATTTGATTTGTAGCACAGATAATAGGTATAATACAATATTATTAATTGCTGCTTTTGAGTTAATTCGTAACTAAAACTAGTATAAAGTTTAAATTTATCTATTGTACAATATTGATTGCGAAGGTCACTGTAAAATTAAATTTTTGCGTAACATATTATACTTTATAATTGAAAAAAAAATGTGTGCGTGTACTAGTGTACACACGTAAGAAGTGAAACTTCTTTATGACCTTATTTTTCAAAAAATAATTTACTATATGCAATTATGCAACTTTACAGAAATACGTCGAATCACGCGTGGTAGTGATAAAGAAGTTTCACTTCAAAGAATCACTTTATTTAATTACATTTAAAGTAAAATAATATTCGATAATAAAATATCCACAAATGAAATTCACAAGAACCGAAAACGTACATCGCAATTAATGAACCCAAGTGGTTTAAGTAAAAATTACTTGAAGCACTATATTTTAATAAGTGTAAAGGATTTAACACGAAAGCTTTCAGCGTTATAAACCGCATTGAAATCGGATCGTTACCGCATCTCTGGAACTGGAATAAGCAAAAGTATGTTACATAAAGGGATATAAAATTTTATGTTGAAAGAAAATTCTTTTCGCTCGTTCCGTTCTTCGTAATGTGTAATTGTGGTAAGGTCAAGGGAATTATGATTGAAATAGTAAGTTTTTGTTAACTCAAACATTTATTAATTATTCGACTAGCTGTGCTCCGCGGTTTACGCGCATTGCTCCGCTCCTGTTGGTCTTAGCATGATGATATGCCCTATAGCTTTCCTCGATAAATGGGCTATCTAACAGTGATATAAATTTAAATTAATATCTATATATCGACCAATAGGAGCGGAGCAACGCGGGTAGAACCGCGGGGCTCAGATAGTTTTTATTATTAGTTTAACTAGCGTTCCGCATGTTGTCTAAAACTTATCAAATTACGTATTAAAACTTTCGCCAAGAACCGTTGTTCTAATGGCGTTCCATGTATCGGTGAAAACATTATTAAAATCGGTGCAGTAGTTTTTAAGTTTATCATTATGCTATGTAGAGGTTCTGAACTTTCAGTTCGAACTTCTGATAATCTATTGAACTGAGGTTTGCTTAAAATTAGATCTACTTAAATATATTTGTGAAATTCAAACTGAAGTTTATGATCTTAGTTAATAGCATAAACTCGGTTTATCTTAATCGATGGAATTAATCCGCGAACAAAAGCCAGGCGTGAAAAATTACAGACAAATAAATTTTAAGTGATATGAAGTCAACAATCACTACATAGTATAAGACAAAGTCGCTTTTTCTGTCCCTATATCCCTATGTATGCTTAATTCTTTAAAACTACGCAACGGATTTTGGTGCGGTTTTTTAACTAGATAAACTGATTCTCGAGGAAGGTAAAATATAATTTATTAAAGAGGGCGGAAAGCTAGTATTTTATAATTTTTAACATAATTTAGCAAACTAAGCGTAATTAATTAATAGAATTTGGCACAAAACTAGCGGTCGCCATATTAAACCACCTTAGTGATGGCTTAATGGTTAAATATTATTATTTACGACCCGAATAAATTATCTATAGAGTGGTTCTTGGGGAGCGTTTATTGTAACAGCGAGAGCGATAAGCGAATAGAAGAAGCGTATTATTTTCTTTATACATAAGAGAATGATTTAATTAGTAAGTATATATTTTAATTATTAAGCAGATTCGTTACCACTTATGAAATCATAAATATTTTAAATCGCTGAAGCTTATGAAATATTTTTTTAACTAATTGATCATGTACTTGTTATCTTGCAGTTTTTTAAATAACTAAGTGTTTCTGAAGATATAGCCTCTTGGTTAATTAAAGAAATAAACGTCGTATTGCAATATTATATCAAAAAACAAAGGAAATTTTATAGGCGATTTTCTTTTATGAAGATTTTATCAGGACTTTACAGGTGTTTTTCTTCTATGAAGCTATTTCATAAATTTATTCGTTTCGATCAATCGCTATCGCTTGTAGTGACAACCCTAGACGCTGTGAGCACAGCCCTAGACTCCGATGGAAATAGGCTTAAATTGATATATTACATGCACCAAAAAGCTTGCTTCCTTTGGCTAGTGCACGAAATAGGTGACAGATTTATGTTGTTTGATTTTCTTAATGAAGTATTTTATTAACATAGGATTAATTGCTTTATAATTATTATTTTTGTTAACATTTAATAATTAATACTGTATTAAGTTAATTTTTCATATACCTACAAACTATTTAATATTTTTATTGCATGACTGATGACATGTTTAATGTTATGTTTAATGCCTGGGTCTTTAACTAATTTCATCCTAATCGGAGCAATGCATTTACAAACAAACAGATAGACTAATAGATTTAATTTCACGTTTCATTAATTACTAAATGGTATCTGACTACTTTAAATTGATTTTAGTTGTAATTAGTAACAAAATTTCCAATTATCCAGGGATATCGGATTCTGGTGAATTAAATTGATTTAGTTTAGTTGATAAACAGTATTGAGTTACATGGCCCTTAATTTAGTATTTGTTTACTTGGACGGCTACAATAATTAATTTGGGGTGTTTTAGTTATTTTAATTCAGATTTTCATTTATTTAAAAATATATCTGCACCGTTCTGTACAATGTTTTGACTTCGCAAAATTGCTGTGAAGACTTCTATTGTTTTTTTTAATTAAATTTCATAATATGAAAACCAGTTTTTCCATTTAAAACAATCAATATCAATCGTAGTTTAATATATTAATTTAAAGAAGGGATATTAATTCTATGTTCATTTGTTTCTACCATATAATTAATAGGTAGACCTTTGGTCAATACAATATTATAACTATAGAAAATAAGTAAGTGGCATAAGTAAGTAAGTAAGTGGAACTGCTTATTTCATAGAATCTGTATCAAGGTCGCAAATATTTGTAAAGTGTATTATCCTGTGGGAAATGAGTTCATCTTTTACAATCGATCATAAAAGTTTTATGTGCCTCATAAAGTGGGTTTTAGTACATTTGTAGGCTCAATCTATTTCAATGGAAATAAACATTTCAAAACGGCTTCTGAATAGTTATCAAGTAAATTACGAAAGCATATTCATCATCATCACTACATAGTATAAAACAAAGTCGCTTTCTCTGTCCCTACATCCCTTTGTATGCTTAAATCTTTAAAACTACGCAACGGATTTTGATGCGGGTTTTTTTAATAGATAGAGTCATTCAAGAGGAAGGTTTTAGTATATAATTTATTATGTTTTAGACAAAGCGGGCGAAGCCGCGGGCGGTAAGCTAGTACTATTTTAAAGTAAGATTGTAGTGATGGTATTCTCCAATTACCTACTTAGTAGTAATATGTTCTATAGACTTAGATCATGAAAAATTTAGAAGATCTACAATATTGTAGAGGTAGTGGGTTCAATTCCCACCCGGGGCAAATGTTTGTGTGATGAACACAGATGTTTGCTCTGTGCCTGGGTGTTAATCACTACATAGTATAAAACAAAGTCGCTTTCCCTGTCCCTATGTCCCTATGTCCCTATGTCCCTTTGTACGCTTAAATCT
Organism: Colias nastes; assembly: GCA_907164665.1. NCBI lineage: Eukaryota > Metazoa > Arthropoda > Insecta > Lepidoptera > Pieridae > Colias > Colias nastes. Next base: position 51,819 of record CAJQZM010041425.1, on the reverse strand, counting down.
TTGAAACTACGCAACGGATTTTGATGCGGTTTTTTTTAATAGATAGAGTGATTCAAGAGGAAGGTTTATATGTATAATAACATCCATTAAATAGTGGAGAAGTACTGTTATTTTTGAGATTTCTAATGTGATGTCGTAAAAAATTACATTTTTTCCGCTTACATTGCAAACGCAGGCTAAACCCTACGAGTTTTATCAAAATAATGTACTAAGTATTATACACATTGAAAAGATCTACAGAAAAGTCCGCGATGGTATATGTCTATCTCTTATGGATAACCCACAATAACTTTTTTTTGTCATTTACTTTTTACGACAAATAATGGCAAATTTTCGATGCGATTTTAACCAATACAGCATTAATCCTTAACAAATTAAATACCTTGAATACATTGTTCATTTAATATAGATCTATATGGCCCTTTACACCGTATGATTTAAGTGAATATTTTGGAAGATATTACAGATTTAAAAATTGCGGGACGTAGCGTTTGCGGCGGTACCGGCCGGCCGCCCGGCTATCTATTTTATACCCGTGCGAAGCCGGAGCGGGTCGCTATGTTTTTATATACAACGTTCACAGTTTTTCTGTAGTGTATTTAGTATCAGCATTGCACCCGTGCGAAGCCGGGGCGGGTCGCTAGTTATCTATATAAGTAGGTATTTATTTAAAATTGTATATTATGTATGTTTATCAGCCATCTGAATCCCATAACACAAGCGAAGGCTTAGTATGGGATCAGATCGTGCCGTGTGTGAAAATTGTCCTGAAATATTTATTTATTTATTGTTTCAGTTTTCTATGTAGTAACAAATACTTACAAGGTTCCATCTTTAATCTCCAGTAAAATATCCAAATTTGTATCATGTTTTAATGCTTAGAATTCAATTCCATATTTCAATTGCACATGAACAAAAACATTCAGAACAGTTTCAATGAAAAACGCGAACACAACTTACAACACAAAGAGTGAGCAAAAATTCGTTGATTGCATCGTTTCCTGTTTCAGACGTACGTAAATTGTAATCGTTCAAGAGATGTTGGTTTCTCATTTTTATTTCTGGAAATGGATTATTGTAGGAAATTAAGTTTAAATAATTGGTGAGGTGCAAATTGATAGTTAAGTGTTGCGTGTTTATGAATGTTTAAATATAATACACATTTTATTAATATCAATATAAGTCATAAAAATAATATTATAGGGATACATTTCAAACAATATCAGGTTTTACCAGTTTTACCCGCTGTAGGCAGACAGGTTTTTTTCCGAATCGGTGGTAAACGGTTAAATTTATGTTATGACGATTCAAAAGTGTTTCTAGAAGAAGTCTGATAAATGTCAAAGTTTGAGGTGCTTGTTATATTTATGGTTTATATTTTGTACTAGCATTGGCTGGCCAAGAGTAGATTGGCAGATTTCCTAACATTATGCCGTCAATACATCGTCCAAGTTTCCGGTATTTTAGCATGTCGATTTCCTTAAGAAATATCCTTGCAGTGCTAAAGAATGAAATACGATTTATGTATCTTTTTTACTATGATATAGTTAAGTTTATGGTCACAATTTTTATTTGAATGCGATAACATGATTATGAGCTCACGCGGAGTAGGCTACGAACTACATACCTACATAAATAAAAACCTGTATAGTTAAGAGTACTGAAAAATAGTACTCACTTCAGAGCGCTGT
>CAJQZM010041425.1:24813-49728 GCA_907164665.1 Colias nastes | reverse complement strand
ACGCAAGGTTAGGGCTAAAAAATGTAACATTTCAATGGATCAATAGAGATTCACGACAATTTGACAAATTTCACAATAGCGTTTTGTGGTACGTATTTTGTACATGGATTAGTTACACTACGGTAGGATGTCTCGTTACATGAGCATTTGAGCAGTCTTTTGTTTTCAATCTATACTTATATTAAAATCTATACTAATATTATAAAGCTGAAGAGTTTGTTTGTTTGAACGCGCTAATCTCAAGAACTACTGGACCGATTTGAAAAATTTCTTTCGGTGTTAGATAGCCCATTTATCGAGGAACGCTATAAGGCTATAAGCATATCATCACGCTAAAACCAACCAGTAAACCAACCAGTAAAACCGCGGGTCACTGCTAGTATAAGGCTAGTATAGTATTGAGAACTAAAGATCATTTGAGTTTCTCTTAATGAGTATAGTAGATAAACGTAATCCATCTTTTATCTTTCCTAATATTCCGTTTATTTTACTCTTCGTTTTCATCAAAATATTATTTCAAAGAGATTCACTTTTCCGTACGAGTATTTCAATTCTGTCAATATTTTTAACTTTTTGCGAATAACTACATTGCATCAAATTTAATTTAAAACTAAACCGCGCTAAAAGTATCAAGCCAGTATTTTAACCATAGAATATACAATTGTGTATTCAAACAATAGTTTTTAAGAACTGACGTTGGGTGACGCTTTCATCACAATATACAGATACATACAGTAAGGAAACTTCATACAAAATGTTCGAAATGGCTCCCCCCCATCAAGCGTGTTTACAAGGGTATTGAGGGGGATCGATAGTAGCGGGTGACACATCCACAGATTTTGAATATAGTATGGAAAAAAGTTTAAAGTGATGTCAATTCACATTAAATAAATATCGATTGTTTCAGTTTGTAGCCCTTTCAATAAATATATTTGTAAATACCATATCTGACTACAAGTTAAAAAGAGACTATTTTTTAATTTCTATAGATATGGCAGTATGAGTTTTATATTATGTTGACATATTTTCTATCAAAATGATAGCTACAAATAGTACCTATTAGGAGTCCAGTCTGTTTAAAGATCGCATCTATTTTTTACGCAATCTAGAAGAGCACGAAAATATAAAAAAAGGAAACCTTAAAAAAATCTTGTTTAAATTTATGTGCATAATTACGTAAATATTTAGGGAAGAAAAAGATAGATATTATAATTATTGTATTTTTATCGATACGTGGCGTCTCCACTTTGTCAAGCACTAAGCCTGTCAAACTATTTTCTTTTTCTTCCTAAAACAAAAAGGTAGAGGTTCTATGCTCGTATAATAATAATTTTATTTTATTTTTGCATATTTTGTGTTTTTTAATTTAATTTAATTTATCGTTTTAAAAATAATTTAGTAGGTATACCTACATACAAGTATTGTAAATTCTGATTTAAAATAATTATTGAATATATGTATAATACAAATATCAAGCATTATAAATAATTTAGGTACATTAAATAGCCTTCGGCGTCCATAACAAAACTAGATTTCGAAATATAGCACTGATAAAAACGTATTTACTTTTACAAGCTGTATAATTCGGATTGTTTCTTCTTGTAAATTCATATTTAGGCTACACCATTTTTGTATTTTAACGGGTTTTAATCTCCAAATTACCACAAAATCAACTGTGAAAAAAAGCAAACAGAAATATACAGGCCGAATTGATAACCTTCTCCTTTATTTTTCAAGTCGGTTAAATATCAAAAAGTAACAGCCCTATAGCTATACGTCATAATTTCATGGGGGGGGCTTAGTTTCCTAACTGTATGTACGTAGTATATATCTGTCAACTGTGCTTTCATTAAACAAATATGCCAGGAGCATGCATATTATAATTATAATGTGGAGTTTTTTCTTTTGTTTGCGAACGTATGATGAAATATTTTGTTATTTCGAGTGAGCGTTATGAAGTATAAATGTTTTAATTTAGCGTTAATCATTTAGACTAACTTCTTTTAGAAGTTTTTGTTTTGATATATGTAATGTAAACAATAAACTATATTATGCCAACACCAACAATGAGAAATTTAAGAGTTCGTTATCCTTTTAAAACGTGATTTGAGTAAGGTTTGAGTTTACAATAATAATAATTTATTCTAGTAAGGAAATGTTACATATAAAACTAATGTTCATTTAAATTATCATGTTTCCATTTCTATATTTATGGTTACCTTTAAGTATTTTGTAAACAATATTTTATTACAAATTGGATTATTTTACATCAAAGAAAATACACCTGAGGCTTATCAATAAAACGATATTCATTTCTGATTAGAAATCTTCATTGAAAATGATACAGCAAAATAGCTTGAAGATTGAGTATTAAAATCCTGTTATTTTAATATAAGCACGTCGCGGTCGCTTCGGGGTACTTAGTCTTCTTGTTCTGAGTATAATATTGAATTACAATTTTTCCGTATGTTATATAGAAATTAGAGCCTGGAAACGAGATTTTAGCTTGTATTATTTATTCTTTTGATTCCTGAATAAAGTTTTAAAGCTGTGCTTAAAATGACACACGCAAGGAAGTAAATAAGAATAATACTGTGTATATTTTATATTTTTTTCAACAACTTTTATAGTTATTTTGTGGCTTTTTGTAATGACAGAGCTATCAAAAGACTATTTAGCCATATTCCATCTTTGTTTAGATATATTTAAAGGAAACTATATTTTTAATTAAAATAATTATAACGTAAAAAACTTGTGCTTATTAAAATTATTAATTTAAATTTTTGCTTACCATCCGTCTTTAAAAAAAAAGAGCGTGTATGCCGAGCACACGTGTCAGAAGTGAGCTTCTTTCAAAATCGTCGCCTTCGGCCTTACTCCATGACGCGACCTCGAAATTTTACTCTCAACGCGCCTAAAGAACTTTCACTTCAAAAATTTATTTATACTGGTTGTTACCCATTTTCTATTCAACAAAGAACTAATAAGATCTACATTCTATACAATATTGTTTTCCTATATAAGAAATTGCGGAAAATGTCGCACAAGCGGTTAATCTTGAAAATGTTGCAAAGGATCCTGGCCTCCCCGAGGCGATTAAATATGGGACAGATAATAGCATCTTAGATCTTAGATTGATTGATCTAGTTTATTTCACAAGAAATCTATACTCACATTAAAAAACTGAAGAGTTTATTTGTTTGTTTGAACGCGCTTATCTCAGGAAAAATTCTTTCGGTGTCAGATAGACCATTTTATCGAGGAAGGCTATCGCTATATATCATGATGATCAACAGGAGTGGAGCAATGCCGTGGGGCGCAGCTAGTTAGGGATATAGTTTTGATATTTTATCAGATATCTTTTCCGATTTAGATGAATATGAAATGAATTTGACTTTTAAACAATTTGTAATGATCCAAATAGTATGCGAGGTTTCCAGAAATTACGAGTTTTAAAACGCTTTTATTAGCTTCACCTGTATGTTTGAATGCAACCATGTATGTTTGTATGTAACCGACTGTTGTAGACTCGATATTTTTGACCCACTTTAAACGGATGGATTTAATTCAAACTTTGCAAATTATCAAGAATTAGTGACAATACCATAATATGTTAGCTAAGCATAATTTTATTTTATTATATTTTTAACTATATCTATTATATATATGTATATTATAAAGCGGAAAAGTTTGTATGTTTGTTTGTTTGAACGCCTTAATCTCGGGAACTACTGATCCGATTTGAAAAATTCTTTCGGTGTTAGATAGCCCATTCATTGAGGAAGGCTATAGGCTATATAATTATCATCTCGCTAAGACCAACAGGAGCGGAGCAATGCGGGTAAAACCGCGGGGCATAGCTAGTCCATACTAATATTATAAATGCGAAAGTAACTCTGTCTGTCTGTCTGTTACTTAATCACGCCTAAACTACTGAACCAATTTTCATGAAATTTGGTATGGAGATATTTTGATACCCGTGAAAGGACATAGGCTACTTTTTATCCCGGGAAAATGACGCAATCCCGGAAATCCCACGGGAACGGGAACTATGCGGGTTTATCTTTGACTGCGCGGGCAAAGCCGCGGGCGGCAACCTAGTAATATATATGTATAGTATTATGTGAAGACAGGAGTTGCGTAGTACAGTTTATCCTCCTTTTAATGTGTGAAATCCTTTGATTCATTTGCAGTTCGCACGTTGTAATTATTTAAAGATAAAGGAACTTCAATTAATCCCCTGGTAAAGGAACAATTTCACAGTCCGCTGAATTACAAATTCCCAAGCTATGTAAAAAATTTTGGGCTAGGTGCACTGACTAATTGAATACAGCTTCTCGCCACGATTGGGCGTTGCTATGGCAACGATTGTGTAGCGTTTGACCCAAGGTTTGACCGAAACAACTGTTGGAACGAAGTTCCTTATCGCGCGTTGTGAAAGGGGGCTAGACGGAAAACAATTCTTACGAAAAGTTGTCACGACACTTTTTGCTAGAGTTGTAAGCCGTGCGGCGTGCGCGTGGTTCTCTGTCTGTCTCTCTCTAACTTAACACTTAGTTACATCCGGATGTCCCTTGACATCGCTCAAGTTTTTTTTGTATTGGCTTTAAAGGTATGGATTGGGTAAGCACCAAAGCTGTGGATATGTGGAAAGAGTATTTTAGAATTAATGTTTTGTTTATATCATTTCTAGCCGATTATCCCAATGACAGGAATTTACAGGGAATATTTATTACAGGCTAGATTTACAGGTACGTGTAAGAGATGTTATTAGTATCTATAGGAGATATTATTAGTTATACGTAGGTACCTAACTAAATATAATAATTGTACAAATAATATTTCATAGTTTATTGTGCAGTGTATCATATTCTGACTTACTGTTTTCATAATGAATGATTAGTTTTTATTAATTCAATACTAGATCCATATTTTCTTGATTGAATTGGTTTAATCTCAAATAAACAAAAGATTGATTTCAAATTCCAACCATACAGAGAAACATAACTTCAGCATACAAATTACTATTTTCTTTGATATATATTACGAAGTAAACTCTACAACGTATAACTTTTTTGTGCATGTTTGCATTTAACTTTGGACAGATGTAACAACTATGTAGTTTCTAACTGTGACTGTGTAGTTTCTGCGAGAAATTCATGCATGATCAACGCACGAGAATGGGTGAAAATATTTCGCAAAGGTTTTGTGGTTAGTAAACATTTTAGGTGGTTTTCCAATGTTTTTTATGTCTTAATAATATGAACCGTGAGGAAGGAACAAAAAAAAAACTTGACTATTGTTTAGTCAATTACGATTAAGTAATAATTGTTATCTATACTTATTTATTAAAGTTTTCATTTAACAATTTAAAAATATACCAAGAGTCCACTCAATCTAAAACATTTTTAAAGATAAATGGGTTATCATTTTTCGATTACCTGTATACAAAACGCGGAACAAATCCAAAACAACTCTTAAAAAAAAACTAATATTTTAAAGATTAAATTCATTATAATTATTATTTTAAATGAAACATACATTCCTAAAGCCACCAAAACGTGACAAATAGAATAATAATCCTTCCCGTCAGAAGCACGTACAAATGCAAATAAGATACGGGACCATAAAATTTTGATTCCCCATCCCTTGTAACAATATGGGATCCCGAGTACTTACAGTGAAACCGCAAGAGAACTTAATTAACAACATTATTGTCTGCTGCGTTTCAATTTCGACGGCCATCTTGGATTTTTTTATTGCGTAGTAAATTGTCATGACGTTAGGTTTTGTTTTATTGAATATTCACTTACAATTCTTTAGGAAAAAAGTATTTGATTGGACTGTAATAAGAAAAAATAAAAAGGTTTGTAGTTATAGGTTTGAAACAGGCTTGAAACAGGCCAAAATTATGAAGGATTTGTCTTTAATATCTTGGGAAAATAATGAATATATTTTATATAGACGGGCTACCAAAGTGCGACCTCTTTTTGTAAATTAAGAGGCAGATTTGTATTTCATTTCGAAATAAAAGAAACGTTTTCTTATATTTTTGGTTCCATTTTGCTTTTTCAGTCACCACTGTATTATATTGAAAACATAGCAAGCCTTAGTTTTTGCAATTCGGTATCTCACTTGTGTCACGATAAACTCCGTTCACTTTCTTCCTCTACAAATAAAGGGCCTACTTTATAGCATCGCCGACGCCTTTATATGTTTCGTTCCATGTTTATGTGCTCTCTTCAAAACTGATCCCGTTTTTGTTAAAGACGTGTCTACATTTCAACTCTGGCAAGTTTCCCTTTCAGCTGATGTGTGCACGACCCAAAATGATTGGGAAAATGCCTGCGCCGGCATCCCGGGAGGCGAATTTACGATAGACAAATAGTTTCTACGCTGATGAAGTATGGCATTTTGTGTCGATGTGCCAACTCAAGTATGAAATATTTTACAGAGATAGCGCTATGGGCTCTTTGTGCCTGCTCACTGCGATAAAAAGCCGCCTAAAAATTGACCATTATGTGGGTCAGATCCAATAGATATGCGACGTAATATTTACCGATAAATGAATAGTTTATCATTGTGAATTCAAAAATCGCAGCGCATTTAACACAATGTGAATTGAACGCAACGCTGGATGAAATATTAAATACAAAAGGAATTTATGTTTTAACTGTACTCATGTGATTAAAAACATTGTTCAATTCCGTGTAATTGAAATTCCCGATCTAACGCTCAAATAAAGTAAAATTAATTCTGCATTGTGAGAAGAAATTACATTAAAATAGTTGGACAAAAACGCAGTAGAGTTGGAGTTTTAACATAATTTGCGTAATAACATTTTACATTAGTGAAATTTTGATATTTAGATCCGTGAAGCGTTTATAATGCGGTGTCCACACGATGGACTTTCTATACAATTTGCATGACAGTTATAATTTAATTGAAAGTAGCGTTTTGTGCTATTAAATTGTTTTTGAAAAGACAAGAGAAATGCAATGGTAGAATTTGTAGTTGGATTAAGTGATAAATATTTTAATTCTAATTGTATTAAATTGACATTCTAGTCATTTTAAAGATAGTTTTAAAAATAATATGTACATTTAATCTATTCTACGAGTATAACCTCTTCTTTCTTCAAAAAGTTTTAACATAGCTGAGTGCTGTTTGCTCGCCTCTAATTAAAAATGGCTTTGTGAATTTTAAACGGATGATGGTACTCTTTTACTCTGTGTGTGTTTTTTATTTTATTGTATTGTTTAATTGCTTTTTATTGTATGTTTGTGTTCTATGAATAAACGTATCATCTATCTATCAATCTATCTATCTATCTATGATAAAATAAATAAAATATTGCCTTTACTTTGTCCAAAACTAACAAAGACAAGGGTAAATTATGCTAAGCAGATCGCTACGCCAATATTGACTGACGAGAAATTTTCCATTACGTGTATATTAAAGGATAGGCAGTAAAGATTTCTTCATAAATACTTAATCAAACTTACTAAATAACTTAGTGTTAAAACTTTATTTTTACCATTCAGTTAAAAATAAAGTTATATTCAGACCTAATATATTCCCTTCTATCACAGAAAAAAAAAGCTTTACAAAAAAGTCACTCATGCAAATTGCGCACATTTGATCGTGTAACCCCATCATTATAAACGGGTATATGTTAATGAGCGAAACGGCAACATTATAGATGAAAAACAGCGCAAGTGCTGCCAGTATTAATTATGTAATGAAGTGTCCTGAATGGGTGATTCCCTGCATGTAGGTTTTTCGGTCCATGGATTTTTTATGTTTATGGCAAGCGTATTTATGGAGCGTGTAGACTTTAAAGTTTAAACTCTGCTTATTGAACAAATAGATTTTGATCGGTGTTTATTGAATTGTGGGTAATTTATGTTTATGTAAATGGTAATAAAAGAGTTAGTGATTTATCATGACAAAAGTTTTCGTCGGGAAAATATAGCCGTTTTAGCTTTTCTGAAAACTTTCAGGCTGTCGAAAAATATGTAGGTATTCTTACAATAAGGTTTAACAATACAATATTTTATATTTTAATTCAAATGAAATATGTAAGAGAACCAGCTAGTTATTTAGTACACCTATAAATGGTACATTTCTAATATTTATAATTGTTATAGGTAAAGACTTTTTCTATCTACATAACTCTACTATATACTCTACTAATATACTAAATGTTTTAAGTATACTTTTTAAAAATAAAAAAATCTAGTTTATAATGGCAGAGTGGCTTAATAACAGCACTTAAGAGTCACAAACTACGTTTAAAATGGAGTAAGAATTCGATTAAATTTTCTTGGCTTGATATTTTCTTATATAGCTTCTTAGTAATTAGGTTTGTGATTATAAGTATAAATACTACTTTCAAGGGAAACGAAAATTGATTTTTTCCTATAGGGAATTAAGAGTCACATTACACATTAAATCTTTGAAGTTTTTCCCATAAAGGTAAGGGACATACGCCACAGAATACTTAATAGTAGCTAACGCTACATAAGCTTTACTTAATAATATATTAATCTTTATATAGAACGATAAGGATAACTCGACAATGGGCTTTCAACACGGATTATATACTAGTTACAACGATGAGCAAAGAAAGCGATTCAAAAGAAACGATTTTTTTTAGTTCGATTGATTGAATTTTATTATTATTTTGATATTACTCCATTAAAATTCCAATCCTTTTTATTACTAAACATAACACAGTCAAATGTTTTTAAATTAATCACGCACTTCTGTGTTGCTAGGTTCAAAGGCTTATGCTTTAAAGGATAATAAAGGTTTTATCAAATTTACGGCGGCGACACGTGACGCCTCGCAATAATTGAATGTTTGGGAATTAAACGCGATTGCACATTTCCCGGTAACCCTTATTAATATGAAACGAACTTCGTCGTCGTAAGCAATCGTCGTTCTCATAATTTTTTGATATTTTTATATAGGTAATTTGATGAATTAGAAAACCACCAAAGATCTTATGTAAATGAAAAAAGCAGTTTAAAACGTCTAGGTACGTACCGTTTTTCGGTAAATAATATTATTTTAAAATTTTACCTGTGAAACTTAAATAAAGACAAAACGAACGTCAATTCTCAATATTCCGAATGACTTTCACAAATTCATCCGTTATTAATATTCAATTTGGAAAAATTGTCCCTTTGATTAGCTTTCAATGGGAAGGGCTGACAATTTGTCAGAAATAGCCAGATGGTGTCTAATGGCCACCCTCAGGGGTAAGTATACTATCAAAGTTGAAACTAAAATTGGTAATAACTTTTGCGTTGGGATTTTAGTGGATCGAATTATTGAATTTTACACCTGCTATTTAAATAATTATTATATGGAAAGATTTTTTTATCTGTGTACATAAGTAATATTATATTTCGAAGTGAATAACGGCAGGAATTTATAATAAATATCTAATCTGACCGGCTGTTGAGTGACCGGTTGGCTTGGTTGGTAGTGGCCCTGCCATAGAAATCTAAATAACAAGACACATAGAAGTGCTATAATGTCATAATTCGTATGAAAACCGCTGTCGCCAAAATCAACACATTTAAACCGATAGCTAAACAGTACACACAAGTAAACTATGCCTTTTATTGGACAGCTTGATTTTAGTGAAAACTAACTTAAATATTAAATTAAGCTTTTTAATATGTATCCTAACGCACGAATTTACGGTTTATTTTAGAATAACATCCCTGCATATGAGACGTTTTGTTTATTTTTGCTCCAATACGCAAAAATTCGGCTTTTCTACAACAGAGGTTGTCAATTTTCAATAGATATAACTTTGAACATAAACTCATAGAAATAAGGTTGAAATTTGTGTTAAACGTGATAATAAGAATGGTCATCGTCATGTGGCATGGTAACCACCTGAGCGGCGACAATGTCACGCGCGCTTACCACTTCTATTGCCTTGTTATTTAGATTTCTATGGGCCCTGCCTTCCAAGCCAGAGGTCGTGGGTTCGAACTTCGATTCCCACCCGGGGAAAATATTTGTGTGATGAACATGTTTGCTCTGTATCTGGGTGTTAATTATCTATATAAGTATTTATTTAAAAAATAATATATGTATGTTTATCAGCCATCTGGTTTCCATAACACAAGCGAAAGCTTAGTATGGGATCAGATCGTGCCGTGTGAGAAAATTGTCCTGAAATATTTATTTATTTATTTATTTATTAATCTTTATACTAAAATAATATAACATCAACAATTTAACTCAATTAATTTGCAAAAAATACTATGAAGATTCTGTGCTGTATATTTTAATAATACAGGACTAACAGTGGCTTTAAAATATCTTTTTATGTTTTCGCTAACCCATGAAAAAGCTCTAGGTATTGATTTTTCTTTATCACGTATGAATACTGACTGACTACTTGACTGACCGGTTGGCTTGGCTGGTAGTGGCCCTGGCTTCCAAGCCAGAGGTCGTGGGTTCGATTCCCACCCGGGGCAAATATTTGTGTGATGAACATAGATGTTTGCTCTGTGTCTGGGTGTTAATTATCTGTATAAGTATTTATTTAAAATTATATATTATGTATGTTTATCAGCCATCTGGTTTCCATAACACAAGCGAAAGCTTAGTATGGGATCAGACCGTGCCGTGTGTGAAAATTGTCCTGAATATTTATTTATTTATTTATTTATTTAATAAGCTCGTATTTTTCTGATATTGTGGATGGCGTTAAACAAAGGTAAAACACCAATTTCTACTAAAGTGTTAAAGTGTTATTAGAAGTGGTGGACACTTTTTGCAAGCATTAGCGGTCTAATGAGGTGCCACTATCTCAGACTCTAATGTCTGCACTTTGCAAGTCCAAAGTGTCTTTTAAAGTAAAATGTCGGATTTTTACATCATTAACTCAACTTTGAGTTTACGCTCTTGATGCTAGAGTTAGTGGTTAAATTTTATTAGTATGTAGTTTATAGTGTTTGAGTATTTTGGTTCTGGGTTAGAGTGGAAATTTGTAACTAAACTTTTAAGTAATGTATTTTTATTATGAGAAGTAAATGTTAATGTAAATTCTGTTTTATTTCTATTTTCAGGTCGAATATTTTTAGAGCATTCATTTACTAAACGTTTTTGGATATTTTGTTTTTATGTGCTTGCTCTAATCTATTTATTAGGAAAATTATTTATGCATAGAATAAAATGAAATTTTGTTAGGATCGTTTCTAATATCTTAAACTGTTACCTCTCTCAATAATTGGTGTAATATTCGACTACGTTTATTTCATAAAATAACTACTTTTGTATGAACTATGTATTACCTATGTAATCCACAATCTTTTGAATTAATGTAATTAATGGTTTTTTTTTTAAATAAAACTCACTACATTCAAACTCCATGTATATAATATGAGTGTCTTACTCACACAACAATACTTCGAAATCATTCACCATTAGTATATTATCTGAAGAATATAAAGGGCCAGCATTGAGGTTCAAAGCATCTGTCAACTGAGAAACATTTCGCAAAGCTCAGATTATTAAGAAAGCGCTTGCGGCCTGCGCTTTATCTAAATTTCTTTAGATGTCGCGATAAAAACTTTATTTACTCGAGTGAAAATTTCTTAGCCCGTAGTTTATTTTTGGAAATGAAAATATATTCGGGTGGTTTAAGTTTATGATGTAGGTTCAATGACACTTTTAGATGTATGTGATAGATACATTACTTATTGTAAAAATACAAGATAACTTGGGATTAGTAATCTCTTCCAAGGTGGTAAATGTTAAAAATATGTATTGACGTTTCAAAAGTGCTTCTCGAAGAAGTCTAATTGAATAAATAAATGTTTGAGTTTGAGTTTGAGTTTAACCTTGACTCGTATACTTTCAACTTAAAAAGACGCCTTGACATTAATCCCGTAAATAAGATACTTTTTAATGTAAATGTTTAAATAAATATAATAACAAATTGTAGATATATAAGAATACTTCTATAATTTCAAAGTTTTATGTATTAACTTTGACTCTTGACTCTTGATAAAATAACTAATAAGGTTTTACTTTCATAAAAATCCATTACACTTTAAAATGTTTAATTATTTGATTCACTGACATGCCAATTGTTTTGTTTCAATATTTGTTTAAAATAAACATCAAAAAGTTACACAATTTATTTGTCGACACTACAAATACTTGGTAATATATCGAAAAACGTTTATGCCTTTTCCATGAAATTATTTAGTATGTTTTGTCAAGTTAAATTCATTTGTATCCTGTCTATGTCCACCTGTCTATGCGAGATCATAAAATATTTTTAAATGTTCGATCATTTCTGGAAAATAATAAAATTAAAATATTTACGTCAGTTAACGGTTTATTGTTTTTCTGATAATATATTGGATAGAAGAGCACATGGCAAGATTAAGGCCGGTTGCAGAGCTTCACCGACCATCAGTGCGTACGTCAGTCGCGCTTGTCATATTATGTATGGAAATTCATAGGTACATAGGCCGGTTGCAGAGCTCGACCGACCATCAGTGCGTACGTCAGTCGCGCTTGTCATATGTATGGAAATTCATAAAACCGTTCATAGCTAGACCGACCATACGCACGCGTATTGTCATACGTAGTAGTTATAATAATTTTATTTTATACCAGTACTATGTGGTATTTTTAGCGAATTAGCAGATTCATAAGATAAATCGTACATTTAATATCATTTAAAGAACAGCAGTATTCACGTGTATCAGATTAATATTATATGAAGAACAATGTTTTTCCTAGTACACTTTCATGGAATTTAATAATGTTTCAGTTTATTATCATTGAAGTACTAAGAACACGTGTCCCCTCAAAATTCCGTTAAACTTATTCCGCAAATAAAGATTATTCGAATTTGAATTTATAAGATGGAAAGTGTCTATTGTCTGAGTTTTCTGGAAACAATGGAGTCGCTTTAATCGCGCTTTACCTGGGTTTTAAAAGAGATCTGAATACTGGAATTAACAAAAAACTAAAGATAAAACTTCGATAAATGTAGCGACGTTTTTCCTTGTAAATTAAGATTAATGTTGTACACTGTCATTTGTCAAGTTGTTTTAATGTGGCTAATTTTATTGTAGTACTAGAGAATATCCTTTCGTAGTATGCTTCAATGATGAGGTAATTGAAATATTACAAAAATAAACTGGTTTATAAGAGTAAAATATGTAATATAACAAAAATTAAGTTATTAACATTCATTCGTTACATAATGAAACCTTTTAAGCTATTGCATAGCTTCTATCGCGGGCCTTGAGCGCGGGGACCGAATCGAGAAATTCCGTAACGAAAAAACCTCACGCTCCCCACTCCGACGGGCTAGGAGGTGTGGCTTGAAGGCATGCTATGCAATAGCTTTACCGCGGCAGTTCCCGAGTGCCACACGATTTTTTTTTATTTATGATTGTTATGACTTGAAATTAATCGCCTGGAAAAGGTCGTTTTTTGTTTCCTGTATTATATTAAATACAGTCTCTTTTTTGCCTTTTTATTTTATGTATCTGTAAAGGATAAGCATGTCATTACGCTCTAACATCGAGATAAAGAAAATAATGAAAAAAATAAAAAAACCGGCCAAGTGCGAGTCGGACTCGCGCGAAGGGTTCCGTACTATGGGGATACCCCGTATACCCCCCCTTAATATTTTACTTTTTTTAATTTTTAGTAACTATTTGTTGTTACAGCGGCAACGTAAATACATATTTGTGAAAATTTCACCTTTCTAGCTATCACGGTTTATGAGATACAGCCTGGAGACAGACAGACGACGAAGTCTCAGTAATAGGGTCGCGTTTTACCCTTTGGCTACGGAACCCGCCAAAAATTCTGTAAGAAAAGCTAAAATACAACCACATTAAAATCCACTTAGCTAGAGAAAATTTGGACGTTAAAATTCTAAATTCTATTTACAGTTATAAATGTGGAGTGAATTTAATATCCAAAATGTATTAGAAGAAATAAACATTTTAACTTTTAATGCTTTTGGCTCTTGGAAATAAATCCCCTTCTGCAAACGGAATATTGCATGAAAACATATTGGAGGGATAATTATTAATAAATTGTGGAGATATGGCAATGAAAATATTGTTGGATTTATTAAGCGTTTATTTTAATTAAAATTCATGTTTTGGTGATGGTTGTGTGTATGGGATCGTTGTTTATAGATATAACTAGCTTTCCGCCCGCGGCTTCGCCCGCGTTTTGAAAGAGA
Source organism: Colias nastes (assembly GCA_907164665.1). NCBI lineage: Eukaryota > Metazoa > Arthropoda > Insecta > Lepidoptera > Pieridae > Colias > Colias nastes. Next base: position 35,474 of record CAJQZM010041425.1, on the reverse strand, counting down.
AACCCGCATAGTTCCCGTTCCCGTGGGATTTCCGGAATGAAACCTATCCTATGTGTTAATCCAAGTTACCCTCTATATGTTTGCTAAATTTCATTGTAATCGGTTCAGTAGTATTTGCGTGAAAGAGTACCAAACACACACACACACACACACCCACACACACACACACACACATCCTCACAAACTTTCGCATCTATAATATTAGTATTAGTATAATATAAAAAGCTTAGTATGCTTTAAATAAATATAAAAGGCGTACTATATTATTATATTAAAGGTACAGAAACATTAAAATTGTGATAAAAGAGGACTTTTTGTGTTCTCTCTCGTCTCAAGTTCTCATTATGATGATAGATTTTATATATTAAATATAGTAAATTCAGGATTGTAGGACTATTATAAAACATTATAATAGTCCTACAATCCTGAATTTACGTAAGTAAAAAATTCAAATATTTTAAACATTTTCCTGTGATAACTGTAGTACAAAAACATTAACTTTTATCTAATGAAAATTAAGAGGATTTTCTTATTTATATAATGACTTTATTATACTCGAAAACCAAACAATAATTAATATCTCAATGAAAATCCACTAAAAGATAGTTTTGCAGAATTATTTACGACATTCCGTGCATTATCCATACCCCAAAATATATAAGCCAAACTTTTCCTGTATAAAGGGCTATTACTTAAGTGGTCATAAGACTCGTTCATGCCATTTCGTAATAGAAATCAATCAGTATTATGTATGAACTTTGAGTACCTCTTAGTACGAATTATCGGTCATTCCTTCAATCATTTATAGACCAATATTTTGATATTTCTATAGACCAATGTTTCAGTGTGAGTTGGTCATATATTGATTATACGTGGTGTGTGTGTGTCTAGGTGAGCCTGTGTGTGTGTGACGAATGTCTTTGTGTGAGTAAGTCATTAATGAATTATATGTAAGGGTGTGTAGCTGAGAAAGTGTCTGTATTTTATAAGATCAATGAGATTTTTTAGTGCGAGTTAGTCCTAAATAGATTATATGTACGTAATGGTGTGAATGTATGTGTTGATGAGCTTGTGTTTGGCTTAGTGTGAGTTGGTCATTCTATACGTATTTGTGTGTATGTGTAAGGTGAGCTTGTGTGGGTGCTGAAAGTTTATTAAGCTTTTTCGATTAACGTAAGTGTGCCGTTAATACTAGTTCGAAGGTATTGAAATTGTGAAATTTTTAAGTCATGGTATGGTTTTCTCTTTAATATTTTTAGGTGTAGGTATACTACGAAATTTATCATAACATAGCTATCTAAACATAATTATAAAGTATTTTGGGTGAAAAAATGAGTGAAATCATATCGTAAAGTAATGTAGAAATAAAGTATTATCCTATTATGTTATTACATAAATACGCAAACGAGTTTCTTTCATACACATTATTTAATAAACTACAATTCCGAACAATAAACACTAATCATAACTAAATAAAACATATCAAGATTTCCACAAATCATTACTAATGTATGCGAGCATGAAATATTTGCTGCAATTCTAAATCTACATAATGTATGGGGAATGTATTCAAATAACCCCTGATGATATCTTGTTACTACAATGGACCTAATGAACTGGTATTATGGTAATGGTTATTGAAATAGAGAAGTTTTTATTATAATTTATACTAATATAATATAGCTGAAGAGTTTGTTTGTTTGAACGCGTTAATCTCAGGAACTACTGGTCCGATTTGAAAAATTCTTTCGGTGTTAGATAGACCATTATCGAGGAAGACTATAAGGCTATTATCACGCTAAGACCAATAGGAGCGGAGCCACGCGGTTGAAACCGCGAAGCGCAGCTAGTTTTATAATATAGGGTGATGTGGAAAGGTTTGATTGTAATTTTCTGTGAAAATCGATGTCAATTCTATAAGAAAGACAGAAAAAAAAAAATATTATCATTAAAATTAAAATTAATTAGTAATTATTTATTGAAAAATAAAATTGGTTACATTTATGCTTCGATAAATAATACCATTTGATTGGAACAAAGATAACATATAGCGTATGTCACTAAATAAAATGGCATTCCGCTTATGAAGGAATGAAGGAATCGGTGAAACAGTTTCTGAGTTTATTTACATTATTAAAACTTTCTCGTTCGATTTTAGTAAGTCTTTAAAACTTATGCCTATAACATGAATGAATCTACGATGTATATCTTGATATTCATCCTTATAAAATTTCACAAATATTTTCTATTCAATCGAATATTATACTAGGAAGTAATGCAAGTTCCACTAAACAGAGGAAAGGGGATTTCATAGAAGTTATTGCAAATCACCGGAAGAAACTCAGACGCGTTTAAATTGCTTTTCCCTTAAGACTAGCCATTTTCTAAAGCTATACAATCCATTTAGAAATTGTTATCGCTTCAGTATCGATTAAATTGTTTTATGATAGCTTTGCGATCGTTTAAATGTTGCTAAAGTTTTCACCAAGTTATATGGAAAATTGTATTTTGTTAGCAGTTGGTTATTATTGGTATTTATAAGTTATAATTAGGAAAAAATAACCTTAATAATGAAAACTTGTCCAGTAATTAAGTAGATTACCCTATTAATAACGTAATATACAAAAGTTTATCGCGTATCTAAGATACAGTAGGTACCTACTTACTAATTTCTACTAATACAATGTATTATTGTAATATTTGATAAATAAATAGATTATTATAGCTGAATAATGACATTTATAAGAAAAGGATACGAGGAGTGGGAGGAAATTAATTTTGTTTCATTATTATACAGGCCAGTTTTTATCAGGATGTCACGCATTTGAATCTGAAAATAGTAATAGTAACCAAATAGTCTTTTTTATTATCTATTTCACAAAAAGCAGTTATACAAACTTCCATAGATATCAAATCTCATCAAATAGACTCTATATTCATAAAACGCCTACGACCTAGAACCACTTATTGCCTACAGCCCTTAAAAGCCTTCAATACGGCTTAATAACAGAAGCGAGAAACAAAATTGTTTACCGGTCTGTGTAAATTACTTTTCAGAAAGCTTTTCGGCTTTATCGAATGGCTTTAGGAACTTTTAATAGTGTGTACAATGTGTTACGTATGCCTGATGTTTAAGTTGTAAAATTATTTTTTGTTAGTAAAGTTTAGTGAACGTGACCTGGTTTCGATGTACCAGTCCGGCAAATTGTTATAGGTTGTTTTAAAGTGGAATTGGTGATTCAATAAAGCCTAATATTTAAAATAGCACAGTTTGATTCTAAGTGTACTTTCCAAGGATAATAATAATAATAAAACACTTTATTGTACAATGCACAGATATAAAATACAATTTCATACAGAAGGAATCTTCACCGTACAAATTGGCGGCCTTATCGCTTTGAAGCGATTTCTTCCAGGCAAAGGGAATTAAAAGGACATTAAAGAGAGCTTGGTAATTTAACTATACATGGTTAACAAAAAATGCGTTTATAGGGAACAAAACATGGGAGAAACCATAAAGTTAAAATTCAACGACATGTGACACTGCCGAAACTTGGAAATCGTGCTTGGTCATCATTCATGCATACCTGTGTTTCAACAGTGGAAATAAAATATATTATCACTACATAGTATAAAACAAAGTCGCTTTCTCTGTCCCTATGTCCCTATGTCCCTATGTATGCTTTAATCTTTAAAACTACGCAACGGATTTTGATGCGGTTTTTTTTAATAGATAGAGTGATTCAAGAGGAAGGTTTTAGTATATAATTTATTATGTTTTAGACAAAGCGGGCGAAGCCGCGGGTGGAAAGCTAGTAAGTAATAATTAATATAAGCTTATGATGATGATGAGGATGATGAGGGGATGTATAATGAAAAATTGTAGGCTCACCCTCTATGGGCTTTAAATAAAAAAAAAAAAACAAAGTATATTATTTAACCTCTATGAAACCTTCAAAGATTACGTGATGTTGTTTATTCGATTTAACACCAATTTTAAGGAGCTTTAACCTGACCTTTACGTCATAATCCCCAGTAATGCAGAGTTTACAAACATTTTGGTATATTTTTCTTTCGTTTATGAATAGTAGGATACTACTATTTCCAACCCCCTTTCCTAGCGTTCGCTTTTTACCATCGCGCATGAGCTGTCCCAGATTTAAAATTTTATCACATTCTTATTTCAGTGATAAATTTAATAGGAATTTAATACATCATAATATGAGAAGAAATATAAATAAGTATTTATCCTCATTTAAGTTATTACTTCGGAATTTATGACTTTTAAATAAAATACTCAACCACATTTACAATGAAAAGCGAAATATAAGCATCAAAGGTTATCAAAAGACATTGAATAAGAAACGAAATTTTCCGTTTGTTGTTTGGACATAATTCAATATGGAGTCTATTCAATAAAAATTTGTAAGATAGACGGCCAATCACGTCAGATGTAATAGAAATCTTTTCCAATATAAAATGGAGCATTTCTAAATACGATAGTCATCCTTTTAGCTGAAATTCCCAATACAGATATTAGATAATAAGGTCGGATAAAAGGTTTAATTCTTTATCTGGTCACGTTCGAAAATAATGTAGTAGGCAATTAGTGTGGACTTGAGATTATAATAGACGGGATTTTGCCACCGGTTTTGTGATGATAATTCTACTAAAATTATTATTATAAATATTATAAATACGAAAGTCTTTGAGGATGGATGTATGTGTATGTATGTTTGTTATTCTTTCACGCAAATACTACAAAACCGATTACAACGAAATTTAGCGCACATAGGTAACTTGGATTAACACATAGAATAGGTTTTATCCCGGAAATCCCACGGGAACGGGAACTATGCGGGTTTTTCTTTGAAACCGCGGGCGGAAGCTTAAAGCTTATAAAATATAAATGCGAAAGTCTGTGAAGATGGACGTATTATAATATTTGTTGTTTTTTCACGAACGGGTTTGGGTGAAAGTTTAAGTTTTCAGACGTCGTTCGTCGGGTTTTCCTTCCTGACACTATAACTCCAGAACGCACGAACCGATTTCCACGGTTTTGCATTCGTTGGAAAGGTCTCGGGCTCCGTGAGGTTTATAGCAAAGAAAAGGTGACTCTGGTGGCGAAACGGAGTTCGCCGGGTTTGCTAGTGAGCTATAAGTTAATACTTTTTTTACGGTTTTGCCTGTACGTGTATACGGTATACCTACTAACCATTATAATTGTCATAAATATTTTGATAGGCACAATTTGAAATACAAACGTATTTAATGAAAACATTATGCCGGGCTTTTAATATATTATAGTTCAGTTTCTAGATTTTTCAATCATTATTTTTTTAGCCTGTTCTTTTTTAAATTAGCTAAAGTGGTTTCATAATTTAAATAAATTTGCACAAAATGTGTTTATAGTGTTATTTAATATAACAATTTGGTTTGACGAATCTACCTTTGTGACGTGAATTTAAATTTATACTTTAATTACCTGGTTGAAAATGTCCCCCTTCATATTTGAATGTAATTTAAAATTATATTTCTCGAGACCTCTTCTCATTTTCGATTGCAAGCATTTTGTTTGATTATTTATGTCACACTTAACGGCTTTTATAAAATATAATAATGTTTTATAATTTACGGTTTTATAAATGTGTTAAAGGTTTTAGTGGTGAATATTTTGCGTTAGATGAATCTAATGATCTAAAAGGAAGTGAAACTTCTTTGGCAAGAATCAAAGATATCAAAATTATCGCCTTACTCCATGACGTGACGGTATTGCCATGACGTGACCTTGAAATTTTACTCTCTACGCGCCTATAGAAGTTTCTCTCCAAAAATTAAACATGTTGTTTACAATTTGTGTTAGGTACTTTTTATTTTTACATTGACTAAAAACTGATGTAACAAGAACTATACTTTCTAAATCCACTTTTCTTCTTTTTATACACATAAATATTTCGGTATCTAGCAATTCAGGCATGTAAATAACAGCGATAGCAATCTAATAGCAATCATTATGTGAACTACAACCGTTGTGGAACGCCTCACGAGGTTTTCGAATATCCAAGCCAATTTTGCTGGAATTCCCGCAGGTAACTTATGGCGGGAAAACACGTTTGACGTTTCTGTATCGGCGCCATCTTGGTTTTGATGACGTGATCTGTTAGGTGATTGTTGAATTGATTTTCAATAGTATTGAATTGTTTTGGTGTATTATAGATTTTAATAAACTGATTTTTTAATAAAGAAGTCATATAGAGTTAGAACTTTTAAATAATAAGGGTTGTCAGCTAAAAATAGTTGTATATTGCAGACGAAGTCAATGATGTTTTACAGTCACATAAATTGTACAAAAATAGTTTTTCTTTTATTAAGAAAGACAAAGAATCTACAGAAATGAAGCACGAATTCTGTAGTTTCTCTATATTTCATAGACTATAGAAAAATATTGAAGTTTTCTTTTTATCGGTTTCCAGAAGCGTCGTAAAAATACCTTGGTAAGGGCGGATAACGATCTAAGTATTACAACAGAGAAAAAACAGTATAAAAACTGCAACAATTTTCCATCGAGGCTCGTCCGAGTGTGCTTCAAGCTGATCCAAACTTGTTTTATTCATTTTAAGCTTTGGTATTTTTATAAGTTGTACAATCATTATAAAAGCACTTTATTTGAGAAATTCGATGGGTTAGCGTTTTTATAAAGTGTAGTTTAATGTCAAGGTACAGTGTCAAGGTTAAAATATCTATGATTTGATATAAAAATAGTAGGTAAATAAATTCTAGAAAGTAGTGGTTGGAGATAAATATTGAAGAAATTAGTGATACTTTAAAAAGTAAGAATATTTCAGCATTATGTATATGGAAGAATTGTGTTGGAGGAATTCTTTCTTCTTATTGATTAAATAATTATTATTATTTTTTCTTTTTACAGTGTTCGTCACAGGTTTGCCCGGGTTGTAAACGGTTACAAAAAGAAACATAGCACACATGTTATTCGATAAAGACATTTACTTACTAATAGCGAAGTCGAGTAGTTTTTGAGTTACATCTTAACAACAAAAAGGTTCAGTTCAAATAAACATGAATTCATAAGAAATACTTTTAATCATTTTAAAAGCGGAAAGTCAAATGCTCATGTGGCCCATAATTCAATGCTAATGACCTATCCCATAAGCGCTTTTAACACGGAACCCATTTATCAGAATGGGATAGGATAGGTTAATGTGTTAGATGTCCTGGACCAAAGTAATGGGAACCAGGTAAATGACTGTAACCTTTGGGTTATGAATATCTTCTCCATTGGAGTATCAATGCATAATTTTTCATCTAATTCATTATTTTTGTATGTGATTAACATAGAGGGGTACCAGCGGGATGATAGGGCAAGGCAAGGCAGTTTTACATGTTTTAATGATGCAAATTAATTTCTTATCTACACATAAGCTTCAGCATATCTACAGATAAATATTATGTGTGAATAATTAAATTTAATAATTAATAATAGCGTTTCCAATTAAAATTAAAATTTAATGAAAATACATTCACACTCACCTACCTTTTTATTTATATTTGAAGTGAAATAGTGTATTTCTGTACTTATAGATTTTTTTTAATGCATCAAGAAACAATCATTAAAAACAACAAATACATTTCGCCCTTAATTAACTACTAAATAGGCACTTAACGCCTACCTTGACCCTAATTTGAGGCGTCACGGCTAGCCGCACACAGTGGTAATCGATCTGAGGGTTAAGCAGCGTTAACTGCGGTCACAGTATTGATGGGTCACCGCTCAGTGCACCATGCTTCCCTGATTATGTGGATGCCAATCTTGGGTGTTAGATTAAGCTGTTTGAAGGGCTTGGAAACTGATTAATTCAAGCACCAGGTTTGATTGAGTTCGCATAATAGGAGCCTTGGTGCTAATTTTAAGCCGAAGTGAATAGATTCATCAAATGGCTTTCTGATTAAGATTTAGACCTACAACCCGAAAGTAGTAACTTTAATCTAATAGGTTTATTTGAAAGGGGGAAGAGGAATTTAGGAATGTTTTGTAGCAAAAGCTATAATATCAAGCTGTGATGGGATGAAAAAGAATGGCATAGATGGTTCGTTTTATTAACGTCAAATTTATAAGTGTATTCGCGCTAACGAAGTTCCGGAAATAAAGCTAGTTTATATCGATTGTTTTACGGTGCATTTAAATCAAACGAGCGAATGCTCATTCTAACCCCACTATATCAAATTATTTTAGTGTAAACAGGCGTAGAGCATTCTTTCGTTGTTCTGTTGTGAATGTTCTAATAGTGAATCACACTGAATACGAATTTTAGTTTACTCTAAAAGACCAATCAAATCCAAGAAATAATGCTTTTGCTCTAGCTCTAGCTCTATGTTCGTTTGATGTAAATGCACCGTTAGGCCATTCTCCCATTGCGATACGCACAGGCGATTCAAGTAGGTATCCTGCAAGTCTCGGAGACTAGTCGCCGCAGAGTATCTCACATACATTGTACCGGTAGCGTAGTGTGCGAGCCTACATACAAATGTATGTGAGATACTCCGCGGCGACTAGTCTCCGAGACTTGCAGGATACTTGAATCGCCTGTGCGTATCGTAATGGGAGAATGGCCTTATAGGAACATTTACGTGGCTTGAAGTAAATGACTTCATTTGCAATTATAGAAGCATACGAACTTGACCCTTATTCCAAGGCCACACGTACCTTTTACCAACGGCCAGTTTTTGTCATTATAATTTCAACAATATTTTATTTATAATTAATTAAAACGTCATGAAAGCGGTTTCCGAGCGGGAACATTTTTCCTCATAAAATCAGTTTTCCAAGTTCTCGATTTTACGCTGCAGAAAAAATTATATTGGCGTTGAATGGAAGTCGTTAAAAGTTCCTTAAGACTAATTAAAATAAGTAATTAAAGAAGATTTATCTCCACTTTTGTGAAGGGCTTAATGATCTTTCAGTTACAATTTGCAGCAAACAATTTTATGAGGTTTTTAATAGGCCATGTTTGTATTTTAGTCTGTCTTTTAATTTTATAAAATTAAATGTATACTTTGTATTGTAACCTCTTGATGGAACTGCTTTTTATAGATAAGATTTTTTAAAGAAACGCACAATTCACTAGTTCCTCTTATTTTTTTAATTTAACAAAACAATAAATAACCTTCAATTTTTCATTACTAGAAAAAAATTGAGTGTAACAAAAAAAAATAATTTAAACCGATTGCCCAACATGCTAACATACCAAAAGTCAAAAGACTTTTGGTATTTTAGAAAAAAAAAAAAAAAAACAATCGAATTAAGAACCTCCTTAGTTTCTGAACGACGATTGCTAAGTACTTTCTAGAAGGTCTGTAAAATAAAACACAAGAAATACGGTATTTAATATTATATTATATTTGAAGCGATACAGTTAACAATGGTCCAAACAGAGTATAAAGAACCCTTGACATAATTTTTTATTCTCCAACAAAAAAGAGGTTTTATAAGTTTTTTTGTATCTGTGGTTACCAAACTGATTCAGAGCAATTTTTGGTGGCCTTTTTATTGAAATTATTTTCTGTTTAGTTCTAAGTTTGATTTTAATATGAATAAAAGCGGTAGTCTCTAAAATATTTAGACTTTAATAGAATTAAAGCATCGTGGGAAATTATATTGCTAGGAATTTAAAACATTGAACAGAATAATGTAAAAATATAGATTGTTTATATTCACTTTTCCACTCATCGATATTTTTTTTCATATAAAATTTTGTATATAAAATATTAATAGTCTGGAAGAGATCGCTACCTAGCGATAAGACTGCCATTTGTACACTTTTCTTTGTTTACTATGTTTTATGTTAATTTTGTGTATTTTATTGTGCATAATAGAATTAAGTATCTATCTATATATTTCTATACTGTGAAAATGACAACAAGCGGAAAGGAGAATGGCGATACTGGGCCTAACTGTTACAGAAATCATAATGTATTTAAAATTCATTATGTTAATTTTAATAATTATTTGTAAAATATTGACTTCTGATTCTATGGGAAAACAAATCTTTGAAAAAAAAAGATAATTCGTTCACTACCGGTCTTATCAAGCAGAAATGTCAGTGTTGTCAGGAGTAAAATAGTCATAGGAGTAAAATATATAGATTAACTGAAAACCCGCATCGTTCCCGTTCCCATGGGATTTCCGGGATAAAACCTATCCTATGTGTTAATCCAAGTTACCCTCTATATGTGTGCTTAATTTCATTGTAATCGGTTCAGTAGTATTTGCGTGAAAGAGTAACTGGTGTGAGTTGGCGTGATTTGGCGTGAGTTGGCGTGACTTGGCGTGAGTGGGCGTGAGTTGACGTGAGTTGGCGTGAGTTGGCGTGAGTGGGCGTTAGTTCGCGTGAGTTAGCCTGAGTTAGCGTGAGTTAGAGTGAGTGAGCTTAAGTTAGTTTGAGTGATCCTGAGTTAGCGTGAGTGATCCTGAGTTAGCGTGAGTGAGCGTGAGTTAGCCTGAGTGAGCGTGAGTTAGCGTGAGTGAGCGTGAGTCAGCCTGAGTGAGCGTGAGTGGTCCTGAGTTAGCGTGAGTTAGCGTGAGTGAGCGTGAGTGATCCTGAGTAAGCGTGAGTGAGCGTGAGTTAGCCTGAGTGAGCGTGAGT
>CAJQZM010041425.1:2400-24713 GCA_907164665.1 Colias nastes | reverse complement strand
TGAGCGTGAGTGATCCTGAGTTAGCGTGAGTTAGCCTGAGTAAGCGTAGTGAGCTTGAGTGATCCTGAGTTAGCGTGAGTGAGCGTGAGTTAGCCTGAGTGAGCGTGAGTTAGCGTGAGTGAGCGTGAGTAATCCTGTGTTAGCGTGAGTTAGCCTGAGTGAGCGTGAGTTAGCGTGAGTTAGCCTGAGTTAGCGTGAGTGAGCGTGAGTGATCCTGAGTTAGCGTGAGTTAGCCTGAGTTAGCGTGAGTTAGCCTGAGTGAGCGTGAGCTAGCGTGAGTTAGCCTGAGTTAGCGTGAGTGCGCGCGAGTGATCCTGAGTTAGCGTGAGTTAGCCTGAGTGAGCGTGAGATAGCGTGAGTGAGCGTGAGTTAGCCTGAGTTAGCGTGAGTTAGCCTGATTTAGCGTAAGTGAGCGTGAGTGAGCGTGAGTGAAAGTGAGTTAGCGTGAGTGAGCGTGAGTTAGCCTGAATCAGCTGTTTGGCTGGTTGGCTGGTTAAAGTAAATGCAATTTTTTCTGACGATAAGACATTATTAACCAAACTTTGACATGATCATGAAAGTGAAATCAACAAACAATTTTTCTTGTAGATGTAATCATTTCATTTGACTTATAAATTTTTGACGTGACAACGTCTAATAATTCGATAGAGCCGGCTGCACGCGCGAAAAGACATGACTCATGCGGCGTTACCTCGCTCTAAGGCGTTCCATGTAAGGCATGAAGTGCAAGCGAGAGCGCGGATCGAGCGACCAAGAATCACAATCGGACGTTGTCACGTTCAACTATCGTCAGTAAACCGACTTTACAGACAACCAATTTTTTTCAGATCGTTCAAATCTGACGAATTCTCAACGCGCACATGTCATCAATGCGATGGATAGATAACTCCATAGCACAGATTTCAACCAAACTCGACCATCTTAAAGCAACCCACGATACTCTTAGAAGAGATAATAATGAAAGATCTTTCCAATTGACTTATAAATAAGTTTTGAAGATATAATAGATTTTTTTTGTAAAAATTTGTCGTGAGAATAAGTGGAATATAAATGTTCATGTTGATTCAGAAATAAATGTGATGCAGTAAAATTGTGTTTTATGTAAAACTAGCGACCCGCCCCGGCTTCGCACGGGTGCAATGGCGGCCGGTCGGTACCGCCGCAAACGCTACGTCCCGCAATTTTTAAATCTGTAATATCTTCGAAAATATTCACTTAAATCATACGGTGTAAAGGGCCATATACATCTATATTAAATGAACAATGTATTCAAGGTATTTAATTCGTTAAGGATTAATGCTATATTGGTTAAAATCGCTTCGAAAATTAACCATTATTTGTCGTAAAAAGTAAATGACAAAAAAAAGTTATTGTGGGTTATCCATAAGAGATAGACATATTATACCATCACGGACTTTTCTGTAGACCTTTTCAATGTGTACAATACTTAGTACATTATTTTGATAAAACTCGTAGGGTTCAGCCTGCGTTTGCAATGTAAGCGGAAAAAATGTAATTATTTACGACATCACATTAGAAACCTCAAAAATAACAGTACTTCTCCACTATTTAATGGATGTTATTATACATATAAACCTTCCTCTTGAATCACTCTATTAAAAAAAACCGCATCAAAGTCCGTTGCGTAGTTTCAAAGATTTAAGCGTACAAAGGGACATAGGGAAATAGGGACATAGGGACATAGGGACAGAGAAAGCGACTTTGTTTTATACTATGTAGTGATACGAATGAATGTTTATTTTTCATTTTTATTTTTATTGAATTCAAATGCTTTAAAAATCAGAAGCAAAACTTAACTTTTTTTAACACACATCTTAATTTATTTAGGTCATTCTATAAAATAAAAACATATTTTACTTAATCAATAATAATTATAACATTTTTATTTAGGTAGCTGGCAATTGTAAATGTCATATTATTAATTATTGTGTCAGTGATGAGTGATTTGTTATGTTTGTTGTTTGACTTTTGAGTGAAGTTTTAGTAACGTTATATTCAAAATTGCCTTAATCGTCTATTTTTTACTCTAAAGATATTATTTGAATTGATTAGTCTTATTATGAAAGCGAATCCTGATTCATCCATTTATAAAGATATAAGAAATGTACCTACCTACCTAGTGATTGTTGATGTTTTGGTAAGTTAAAATGTGTGATGAATAATATGTGTTGGATGCAATATTTCTATTACCTGACTGTTCTACTGTTATACTCATATTAGCTAGATAATGTAGATAGCAAATAAACTTACCTAGACCTAGAAAAAGGCAATGCTATTCATTTAACTCAAGCAAACTAACTTTATTTTTGTTACTTTACACCCCAATATCTCTGCTATCCCATAGAACAGATATATAATTATTATATTTATAGAATCTGTATATTTTTTCTATTTAATCCCCCATAAATAATCTGTGTAACGATCAGGCCCAGAGTCCTATGTAAGTTTGCCATTCTCCTTTCCTTTTATGTTTTAAACGTCTACAGAAGTTATCGCATATTAAGGTTCACGTGAGTTTCTTAACTGCCCCCTTTATTAGGGTTTGTTTGGTTTCCTTTGATTTAATGTTATTGTTCTCTTTTATAGTTTTTCTTATTTCTCTTACCTGCGGAATGTGTGTTTTGATGGGGGAATACGCAAAATTAAATTATTTTTATTTGTATTATGAATTTAGATAAGTACTTTTAATTTATACTAATATTATACAGCTGAAGAGTTTGTTTGTTTGTTTGAACGCGCTAATCTCAAGAACGTCCGATTTGAAAAATTCTTTCGGTGTTAGATAGCTCATTTATCGAGGAAGGCTATAGGCTATACATAATATATCATCAAGGTCAAGCCGCGGCACGCAGCTAGTTAAACAATATTATTTCAACCAATTCGTTGACTTCGTTTCCTGTGAGTTTTTTAATAACTGACATTATTGTTGAGTGAAAATTATGTATCTACCTACTAAATACAATACACATGCACAAATCCATGATCATTACATATTATAATGCATAATATAAAATATTACGTACAAAATATTTTTTTCGATAAAATATATTTTATCCAGTAAGCAGTTGGCTCGACCTTACTCGACATCCTTTAATAAGAAGCACGTGTAACATGTAAATAAAAATGTTTGAAGTTGTAATATAATGTACTAGAATATAATGTATGTTCTAGTACAAAATATGATTTAATATTGAAGGATAGTACTGAAATATAATATGAAATTGAAATTTTTAAAACATACATACAAACAACTTTTTACAACTTTTTGCGTCGGATATAAAAACTAATAAATAATTTCTAATATTGTTTCAGTAGGTAATAGAAAACATTGTCTTTGAACAGGGCCTGTATTTGTTCAGATAGTACAGATTTATGCGGGCGATCGCAAGCTCCGATAGCTTTTAACCAACTTTGTCGAAATGATTTATTTTTATCTATTATTCTATAATTTCTATATTATATTACTCATTTTATTATATTTTGTTCTCAATTTATAATGTTTTGTAAGAAAGGTGACTTTTTTCCTTTTAATATATATTTTTTATCCCACATTGTAAGATGAACATATATTATGTAGCATACATTTTCTTGGCTGTGATAGTTTTCGACAGTTGATAGTTATACCTACAGTCGAACGAAGCTAGATATTATCTATAAAAAATAATAATAATGTTTTCAAATACAAAGGCATAAAGTATTATAACAAATAGTAGTTTTTTCGTATAAAAGAAAAAATATTCGTTTTATTTTCACAACATGAAGTTATGAAATTATAATGAATGAGGACAGGGAGTGGCTAATTTATTGCTCCATTATTAAACACTAGCTGCGCTCCGCGGTTTCACCCACGTGGCTCCGCTCCTGTTGGTCTTAGCGTGATGATAATATTATAGATAATATATATGCCTTCCTCGATGAATGGGCTATCTAACACCGAAAGAATTTTTCAAATCGGATTAGTAGTTCCTGACATTAGCGCGTTCAAACAAACAAACTAATAGCTTTTTAATTAGTATCGATAAATTTATTATTAATTTATTGCCTAGCCTTCATAAGCCTTGTTAAATGAGTATACTTTAAAAATTACAATTTCACAAAGCAAACATAGTGCACATTCGTACACTTACAAAAATCTAAACTAGCTTTACAATTGTGTATTTTGTTCGAGCAAATAACTCGAACCCAATACTACAGAGACTGCAAAACCTTTGTATCCTAGACAGCTTTCGATTACGTGTCAACCCTTTGAAACGAGTTTGTTCCAATATCCTTACAATTTTTGTTTAGAATTGAACTTTAACAGAACGAAATAGTGTTCAGGCCATTAAAAAGTTTTCTCCATGAGTCGTATTCACTAGGGTTGTCACAATTTATTGTGTTACTTTCGGTTAGACTGTATTCCCTAAGAGGTGCCCTCCAGTGATACAACTTTTTGGATCAGCTATTTTGTTTTATAGCCATTATTCCACGAAGTTACCGAACAGTTTTCAACGAGTTTTAACAGATTTTTTTTTCGAATACAGTTGATGAATATTTGTTTGCACGAAGTTCAATGTTCATGTATTTCCACGCAAATACATTTTGCAATATTTTTCATTCAATGCGAATTTAATTTGTTCGTGGCGTATTATAAATTCGTTTTACACTGTGAAAATGAAGGGTTTGTTAACAGAAATGTGCGTATGAAATAAATTCGAATATTAATTTATATGGAGTCCCGTATCCCCTTGTGGGGTATGGTATGGGGGATGCATTCACACCTGTTTCAATGATTAATTTTCACTATGCAATAAGGTCAGCTTTCTGACATACTCCGATATATTTTAATTAACCTTTCCGAGATGGAATCCCAAACCTCTCGCTGACACGGTGCTCAAGAATCGACATAGTTAGTTTAATATAAATCTTCGAGATCGATTTATCAAAAAATAAAATACCTACTTTTATACTATCTTCCCATCTTATTGACTAGGTAACAAAGACGCATAATCAGCTGTAAAATTAATTCACTCATATCTTTTGTTCCAGATGAAACAACAAAGCGGTCATCAAAATGAGGACAAGGAGGATACACGATAAAAAATACAAGATCCGATAAAGGATGTGTCAGTAACCACGATGATAGAGGACGGGAGCCGCGAGACAAAGCGCGCTTACCGAAAAAACGAGCTCATAGAAGAACCGAGCTGCTGCTTCGAACGTATAGAAGATTCCAGACTATTCTGCTGCAAGTGCGCGCACAAACGCCGCGCTTCCCCTCTCACATGCCTAGCAATATGTTTCCTAGTACTCACATACAATCTGCTAGGAGGATTCCTCTTTCTAGCCATAGAAGGAAACACGGTTGTGGTAGAAACGGCCGTGGCAGAATCAAAACCGAACCTCAGTACGCAAGAGAGCGGAGACCTGCGCTCGAAGACGGTGGAAAAACTGTGGTCGATAACGGAAGACTTGAATATTCTTTACAAGGAGAATTGGACGAAGTTAGCTGCGAAGGAGCTGATGGACTTCCAGAATATTCTGATGAAGTCGGTGAGAGGGGTGGAGGTGGGCAGCCACTCGCATTACGACGATACAGAGTACCGCTGGACGTTTGCCGGCAGTTTTCTATACGCGTTGACTTTAATAACAACTATTGGTGAGTATTGTGGTATTTCTTTATTTATTTCTTATCGTATAACGTACATATTATGTGTAGGTACTTTAGAATAAGATCTTTAAAAGCCCTTGTGTTAATTCTCTGTCTTTATGACATTTGGAAATACATTCACTGATTTTTTTTTGTATTTTTGTAATCGTAGGCTTTTGCCAAACTCAAGTTAAAAAATTAAATTCAAACCTTAAGGCTAAACTTAGATTATTAAATAACCAGTAAGTTAGTTATTCGCGTATCATGGGCCCTCTTCTCAAGCGTAGGGCGAGTAAAGGCAATCACGCTGGTGTGGAGGGCCTTAATTAATTAATTTGTGCCTATGCCTATGATAAGTCGTCATTGTACATGGTTATTCATAATCGCCGTAATGGCGGCAAATATCGACGATCATTTATTGGGCCAACGCTGCCCATTGTGAAGAGGGCCCATTACATAATCTTATTACTCCGATACACGTGGATCTCATTTACGTTTGACATTTGTTGACTCGAGTTATTGGTTACCCGGTTGTTGGTTTACTAATCTGGCAAATTATCCTGTGATTAACATTATGTATATTATATTTGTTAGATAAAATCTAATTTCTGTTGAGCTTATGTTTACACTCATATAGTTATCTCTCGTTAAATATTGTCAGTAATTACATTTAGACTTGTAAAATATATGAGGACTATAAATTATTATATTCTGAAGTCAATTATTTCAACTTGTTCCATTATGTTCATTAATGTATCTTTAATTATGATATATTTTGATGTCAAGATTATCCAAGATCAAAGTGTAGATTCAAAAGTTCATTGCTCTTAACATTAGATATAATAGCATTGAATCATAAGAATTTAACAACAAATGCTTACGATATATTAATTCCTATTTCGCCATATTTAATAGGCAGTTTTATGATGGCGCCATGACATCTATAAACATGTTTTCCAGTATTATTAAATAAAATTCGCAACTGTTAGAGACGGCGATTAAAATTGAATCGGGAAAACATTTTTCATGAAAATAAACCGATTAAGCTTTCCATTCATGCTGTAAACGGAATTATTAATATTAAATCGTAAAGAATTTCATATTTGAAGTTTATAGTGACAATAAATTTTGTTGTTCGTGTTTATTTTTTAAATCTGTTTCTTTTTTGTTAATACTCAGAAAAATCAACTGTTAATGGTACAGCAATATCTGTAATTGTCTTTTTATTTGAAAGGATATAATATTTTCGATGTTCATATAATTCATCAATTAAAATCCAGTAGTTTGCTTTTAATTCGACCTTTCTTTAAAATGAATATTATTTTTAGGAATTTCTAGCAAGCGATGTATATTTGCACAATATTAATTAAGTTTATTTATCGACAGGTCACGGCAACGTCGCTCCAAAGTCATCCACAGGGAAGATGGTGGCTATTGTCTACGCGTGTGTCGGCATACCCCTCATCATGCTATACCTCTCTACCATCGGTGAAGCTCTCGCCAGAAACTTTCGGTCCCTCTACTCAAAAGTCTGTCCAACACGACTCAGAAGCGGCGACTTTCACTCAAAAGCTGAATGCTTGAGCAGATACGCCATACCCAGAATAACAGACTGCGACAGAAAAGAAAAATTGTACGACCGACAAAAACGTACGCCATTCCAAGCCGCTCTTAACCTAGATAGCTTCAGAGGAGGCTACCATTGGACGTGTCGGGACCACACGAGAGTGCCAATTTTACTTAGTCTACTATTAATCGCTTTGTACATAGCGCTAGGTACATTTCTATTCCACGCAACGGAAAAATGGAACCTAATAGACGGGTGTTATTTTTCCCTATCCAGTCTCGCAACGATCGGCTTCGGACATTTGAAACCCGGTTTATACGCTAGCACAGTGTCAGCGAAAGCTGAGGACATTGCTGTAGGGGTGTGTTGTATTTATATACTAGTGGGCATAGTCGTCGTTGCGATGTGTTTCAATTTAATCCAAGAGGATATGAGTATAGCCGTGCGGGGTTTTACTGCGCTGTCGATGGGCAGTGCCAAATCGCGGGCTGTCCACAGCGTCGAATCGTGCGACGATAAAATATCGATGACCGTAGTTTCCTGACATAGGGAGACGGCCGACGGGCCGTCAATGAATTGCCACGAGAAACGACCTCAAGTTAGTTTCAAGATAGACAGCACTAATCCGACGAAATTCAATAGCTTGCCAAGGAGGAAGTCGGCGGCGTACGGTGAGGAAAGTTTCCAAAGGAACACGCCAGCGCGCCGCTCAGCCGGACACGCTGATCGCTGCGTCGAATATTTCGTGCCGAGAAGTTTGAGTGAATTCAATTTGAGTGGTGCGGGTAATGATTTCTGTGCTATAAGCAGTTTCGGGGAAAAGACTCGAAGGGACAAACGTGATAAAATGGTGACGTTCGAGGACGATCGGTCGATAGCCGAGGTCCCTGGACATACTCTCCCAGACGATGTGTTTATGTGACAACTCACATAGGTTTGTTGGGTTGAACATGATTTGTTACTTAATAAAGTTTTACACATAGTGCTGAGTTTATTTTACTGCCCGAGTACTTATCTATCCTTGAATTGCAAACAAGTAACCATCAAAGTTTTAGAAGTAAATGTATGTATAATAGATGAAAGAAGAGGGTTAATCAAAGTTTGCAGGGAAAATAGAGCCTTTATTTAATAATGAGAATTGCACCAAACACTGCGGTCAAAGACAAAGTAAATATGCGCAATTATCGAGTGATATTAAATTCTAAAGCTATATAACCGATAATCTCTACAAAATATCAGTTAGGGTTGCTTCAGCAAAGAAACAGTAAATATAATAATATTTTCGCTAATAAGAAAAAAAGGCACAAATAATGGCCGCACGCTTGTTGTCCCATTTGCGAATTTTTAGGTCAATAGCCCGCTATCTTGCTGAAACTTAAAATGCCGCCATTTCAAACTCTTTCCTCAATTAGAGCAGTTTTAATAATAGGAAGTTATGCAGTGATTATTGCGTTAGCATTACATGGAAAGTTCGTGGGTTCGATTCCTACAGAAGATTATATTTTTTAGTATGCAGAAGAATTGTCACCGACTTGACCGAAGCAATAAATTACAATACATTTGTGAAACAGATGTTATTAAAATTAAAGTACTGTCAAGGCTTGCTAGATAATACTTAAAATAGTAGACACAGATAGGTTAACACTTTATTAAAAATAATTAAAGATTATAATATTTAGGCACATATTTTAATACCAACCAGACACGTTTTGCATAGATTATTAATTTTTTTCTCAATTGTGACAACCCTAGCGGTGCCCAGTGGATCGATCACCAACTAGGTTAATCTCGACCGATCCGTATTCACTAAATTCGCTGCTTAACATCGAGGGACTCTGGTTGCGGTATAACTCCAAACTTATATAACCAAATGTAAGTATTATATGAAATTGATGGATAGCAAAGGTAAGACGTGATAAGACCAAGTTATAGTCGTTTAATTATTATAGTCAGTGATATCTATAAAGGAATTAAGAAACTAGATTTCTGAAGAAAGACGTTTTCGAAAGAAATACCCATGGGAATAAGTTAAAGTAGCTTATATTTCTCTCTAGCATCCAAACTATCTCCAGACAAAAAATGAAATCATCAAATCGCTCCATTACGAAGTAAAAAAAGACAAACAAACATACTTTCACATTTATAATATTAGTTAGAATTACATATTAAACAAAATATTATGTTAATAGGTGTTTAGGGTCGCCTGGAAGAGATTGCTTTTGAGCAACAAGGCTACCTTTTTGTACGTATGCCTACGTGTTACTATTATTTTAAATTATTGTCTTTTGTTATTCTGTGTTCTGATAAATATGTACAATAGAGAATAAAAAAACGTGCGAAATACATTTATAATACCGCATTGCTCCGTTCCTGTTGGTCTTAGCGTGATGATATATAGCCTATAGCCTTCCTCGATAAATGGGCTATCTAACACCGAAAGTGTTGTTCATATCGGACCAGTAGTTCCTGAGATTAGCGCGTTTAATCAAACAAACTCTTCAGCTTTATAATATTAGTAATTTGTAATAGATTATACGTTAACACAGTTACGATTAAATGTGTGAAATAAACGTGGCCTTGTCGATAAAAAGCGATATCGTCTAGGCAATCTCGCAGGTCTATTGAGAGATCAGCAAGTGACATTGATTAAAAGGTAGCTTTAGAACTTTGGGAAATGTTGAATTCGTAGACTGTTTTAGACTTAACTAGAATTCGTAAAGGGCTTTAGTTTTCTAGGGTTTGAAGTGGGAATAAATGTATTATTACTAATAATTGTTTTTTTTAATAACTCGCTTTCATATTATGGTGAAACTGGACAAAATTTAGAAGAAACCAACACTATTGCAAGGCTGAGGGTGGTGGGATCCTAAAAAAAAGAATCATCAAAATCGGTTCCACACTCGATAGCTCCGAGGTAACAAACACAATATACAGATACATATAGTAAGGAAACTTCATACAAAATGTTCGAAATGGCTCCCCCCCCATCAAGCGTGTTTACGAGGGTATTGAGGGGGATCGATAGTAGCGGGTGACACATCCACAGATTTTGAATGACAAAGATACATAGTACTTATAGAAAAAAGTTTAAAGTGATGTCATTTCACATTAAATAAATATCGATTGTTTCAGTTTGTAGCCCTTTCAATAAATATATTTGTAAATACCGTATCTGACAACAAGTTAAAAAGAGACTATTTTTTAATTTCTATAGATATGGCAGTATGAGTTTTAAATTATGTTGACATATTTTCTACCAAAATGATAGCTACAAATAGTACCTATTAGGAGTCCAGTCTGTTTAAAGATCGCATCTATTTTTTACGCAATCTAGAAGAGCACGAAAATCTAAAAAAAAAAAGACGGGTTGCACTCCGGGAGTGCCGGCAGAAGTGAAAACTTGATTATTAACGTTCAGCATGTTTGATATTTTGGAATGGTATCCGTCTTACGCATGGAATATAAGGGCTAAAAAAAAAAAAAAAAAAAAATCCGTCTTACGCTTTTTCGATCAGGCCACGTGTCCTGACGCGAGTTTAAGATTTAATACCCAACGCCGCTAAAGAAGTTTTCACTTCAAAAATGGAAACCTTAAAAAAATCTTGTTTAAATTTATGTGCATAATTACGTAAATATTAGGGAAGAAAAAGATAGATATTATAATAATTATTGTATTTTTATCGATACGTGACTTTACCACTTTGTCAAGCACTAAGCCTGTCAAACTATTTTCTTTTTCATCCTAAAACAAAAAGGTGGAGGTTCTATGCTCGTATAATAATAATTTTAATTTATTTTTGCATATTTTGTGTTTTTTAATTTAATTTAATTTATCGTTTTAAAAATAATTTAGTAGGTATACCTACATACAAGTATTGTTAATTCTGGTTTAAAATAATTATTATTGAATATATGTATCATACAAATATCAAGCATTATAAATAATTTAGGTACATTAAATAGCCTTCGGCGTCCATAACAAAACAAGATTTCGAAATATAGCACTGAAAAAAAGTATTTACTTTTACAAGGTATATTTATTCGGATTGTTTCTTCTTGTAAATTCATATTTAGGCTAAGTACACCATTTTTGTATTTTAACGGGTTTTAATCTCAAAATTACCACAAAATCATCTGTGAAAAAAAAGCAAACAGAAATATACAGGCCGAATTGATAACCTCCTCCTTTATTTTTGAAGTCGGTTAAATATCAAAAAGGTAACAGCCCTATAGCTATAATAGTGCTTATGTCATAATTTCATCGCAGGGGCTTAGTTTCCTAACTGTATGTACGTATATATCTGTCAACTGTGTAACAAACTTACAAAATATTAAGCAGTTGAATTAAGAACGTCCTCTTTTTTTTGAAGTCTGTTAAAAATATAGAATGAAATTATACGGTATGTCTACTGTAAAAACAACTTTACCAGTGTTCAATTCAAAATCAGTGTTACCAGATACGTAGCTATAAAATTTCGGAATTCGGAAAAAATGTTATTATGTTCGGTGGTAAATGTTAAAAATATGTAATGACGTTTCAAAAGTGCTTCTACAAGAAGTCTAATTGAATAAATAAATGTTTGAGTTTGAGTTTGAGTTTAAAAAAACTAACACGTATAGTATATCTACAAAAAATATCTTAAAGTTATTTCAATGTATGCTTTACGTGAGTCGAAGTTATTCAGTTGAATTCTTAGTTTCATTTGTACCGTTTCAATACATCTCTGTCAACCAAAGATTGTCTGAAGATTTCTATTAGCGATAAGAAATCTAGAGATTTTTAATGAGATCTTGAATATAGACTTATCAATCCTTTGTGCTTCTTATTCTTTTACATTTTATATTTAACATTAATCTATACAATGTTGCTCATAAATGCAATATAATAAAACAACTTGGGTGAAAACTTATCAAACTGTAATCGAACTTACCACTTAGAGAGTTGACCCTCATAGAAATTAAAGACTAACGGATTTTAAACGTGATAATATATTAATTATATCTATTACTAACCCGACGCTTCGTACACTTTACAGCGAGCGTAGTCACGGGGAGTCTGTAATATTTTCTAATGGTCTAAGACCCCGTGGGAGATCGTCCTTCACCGATCTGATAACCAGATGAGACGTATTTTTTATTAAATATTTTTTATAAACAAATATACCAATAATTGCTTGCCTATCGAAAAGTGGTCATGGCTATTTTTAATTAAATTAACTTTTATCGATTTTTTTTCATCACCTTCATACTTTTGATAACCAAATGAAATTTATTTGACTGATAGTTTTTAATTCACAGAATATGCCTAGGTATGCTTTTTTTTATTTTTGTTTACACCTGCTTGCCAGGTAGTTATACACTGAAATGAGTAGGCAAGCATACCTAGGCTCTCCTACTATAATGAACAAATCGCGTTTAAAATCCGTTAGAGTCTCATTTCTAAACGTATGACACTCGCCTAAAATCAAACACAAGAAAATACTGAGTTGATCTTTACTCCACCATTGTACCGATTATTATGTATTGAAAACTTATAATAAACTCTACATGGGTTTGATGTAATTCTGTCAGAGATGTTATTGAAGTGAAAACTTCTTTAGCACTTTTTGGCAAAGGAAAAGGTTTCAGGTCAACGACATTCTACTTTGGTAAAAATCCAAATTTAGTATGTACCTACTAAAATTGTAAGTTATAAGTTTTCACTTCTATCGGCAGTTCATTGACTGCTTCCTTTTTATAAATGTATTTCAATCTAATATTATAGAATTAGAGCGAATCGTCAGATTCGAACCCACGTATTCACGTCATTGCAACTGCATTAGTCAATGAAATTTAATTTTACCTTTAATACTTATTTCTTACTTACTTAATTTTTGTATTTAAAAAGATGGAAAGAAGATAAATTTGAGGACATACATACGTTGGGAAGGAACTAATTTGAATTAAATAAATAAATTAATATCATCCGCTGCTAGCAATATGCCTTGTGATTTGATAGAACCGCTTATATAAGTAAATTTAAACCTAAAAAATACGATCTATTGAACTGCACAACTTACACTTACATATTCTTTCAAAGTTTTATCATTGTTTAAGTGAAACAATGATAAAACTTCAGTATGGGCTAGTATGGGCAGATTTTCACTGTTAGATTTTCTTTACAAACACGTAAATCATTAGTCTTCTCTTAAACTACCTACATTTATTATTTTTTAGTACCGGGAATCGAACCCACGGACTCTCCTACTTAACAACTGTTAAACATATGAATTTAACTCCTTAAAATAATAATGAAATGGGTTTTAACAAACCTTTTAATTTAGTATCTAAGACGAGAGTTCTACTAAAAGACTAAGTTTTATACCCCAGGGACGGATAGGCTTTGAAATATATTACCTGAGCCAGTTAAATAATGGTAATATTTAGTTACTTATGGAGAAGGGTTGTGAGGACTTTGGTAAAAGTTGGTATATTTTTTGAAAAGGAATATGAGTCTACAATAATATTATGAAAAAATGTCATAAGTCTGTTTGTAATAGTATGTTATTTATACATAATATTCTTCATTCTCTCAAAAATAAAATCAAGAGATAAATAAAATAAGCTCGTTTTATTAATTAATAAATTAACACATACATTTTATTATTACCCTCATAGGAGGCCCGTGTCCCAGCAGTGGGAACGTATATATGGGCTGATGATGATGATGATGATGACATCTTACTAATATTATAAATGCGTAAGTTTGTGAGGATGTGTGTGAGTGTGTGTGTGTGTTTGTTACTCTTTCACGCAAATACTACTGAACCGATTACAATGAAATTTAGCACACATATAGAGGGTAACTTTGATTAACACATAGGATAGGTTTTATCCCAGAAATCCCACGGGAACGGGAACTATGCAGGTTTTTCTTTGAAAACGCGGGTAGTTTTATTAATATTTTACATTACCTTTTAAATTGATCGAGCATACAGTTTAAACGGAGTCATGCCTAGCTGTACTATTAAAAAATAAGTATTTGCTTATACTTAAGTTATAAATAGTATTTGCTTATATTTAAGTTATTATAGATTCATATACTCGTATTACACAACTTTACAAAGTCAAAGGCATTTACTTAGTTAATAACCTAGTCTAGAATCTCGACTTAACGGTAGTATCTAATATTAAAACGCACTCAGCATTTCATATTTGAGATTAATATAAGTTGCAGGTAAGCTGGAAGTTACCTCAAGTTATTACTTAGTAGACTATCTAAGTTGTTTTAATAACATTTGCTTTAATCTTGTAAGCTCATTTATAAAAACACTGCGGGTTAAATCTTTTAATATTATATATACATATAATATAATAGTTTTCCCATTGAGAATACTAAAATAGTAAGTATAAGAGTTAAGACCTCAGGGATGAAGTTACCAAATGTTGCTTGAATAAGTAAAGGGGAAGGAAACGATTTAAAAATTTTAGTTTTAAATTTAGGTACTTAGTGAAATTTTTCTTTTGTGTTATTTATGATAAATATTTTTCTATATGATAAAATTGAATAGCCAAATGTGTTGCTGAACGCAAAACTCGAGAACGGCTGAACCGATTTCGTTAATTCATTTTTTTATAATATTCCTTGAAGTACGAGGATGGTTCTTATGGAGAGAAAACGTAAACACGGGCGAAGCCGGGGTGGACTGCTAGTCTGAATAAAAATTAAAATAATCAAAGTAAATAGTGTCCAAAATATTTGCTATTTACTATATTTTTACAAAGATTAGTTAAAGAATAGTATTTAGAATATATTTACTTTTTTCTTTACAATACAGTAGTAAGGATACAAGACGATAAAAAGCCTACATAAGAAGGTTTTTATTTTCAATCCCTAAGGTAAAAACAGTAGAATGTTTACAGAAGAAATAAACAAGATAAAAACTGATATATATTTAGTTTGTGACTCGTGTATTTTTTGTGAAAATAACATAGGTATACATATAATATGATTTCACATTCTTTGTTATATTATATTAACGTTTAAAAAGAATAGGGATGAAAGATTATTTGAATCGGAATGAAATCTTGACAATATTACAGAGATTCCTTGAAAATATATAAAAATATGTGTCTATTCGAAACGTCTATAATGTTTAATTATCCTGATTAGGTTGCGAGTAAATTA
This sequence comes from Colias nastes, assembly GCA_907164665.1. NCBI lineage: Eukaryota > Metazoa > Arthropoda > Insecta > Lepidoptera > Pieridae > Colias > Colias nastes. The sequence goes on along the minus strand of CAJQZM010041425.1, from coordinate 9,329 downwards.
GCACAGGTTTAAAGTAATTCATTTTTATAATATTATGGGACAATTATAATTATTGTGCGATTTCAAGCAAGTTTTTATATATAGAGCCATTTCGATTAAAAACTTAGGTCGTAGGTAATGCGCATTTAGAACGCGTTGCAAAATTTGGATAACTTTTTAGATAATATTTTTAATTTAAACAGTATCGTGGTATAATATTTTTAGAATAAGAATATTTGTTAGGTTTGTGCAATATTTTATGCTCTGTATATTTTTCTCCTTATATCATAGTAATCTTCTTATATCTAATTGAGAGTAGGTAAACATGAAACGAAAAATAATATGAATTGCTGATGAAATGTTTGGTCAAAATTACATTGCAAACCAGGGAATATTTCGATATAATTTATCAGCATGTCTTAATGTTCTTCTGGCTACATTTGTAAGTCTCCAGAATCCAGGGGTTACAATAAAATTTGGCAGTCGCAGGGGAAATTACTTCTCAAAAGAGTATTTACGGCTTAGCCTTTGCCATTAATATGGAATACTTTAAGGAATTTATTTAATGCGTGTGCCTTTAAAACGTGTAGGGATTGGAAAGGTATAAGGGCAGATAGGGAAATGGGCGGTTACAGTATGTTTTTATTGAAGTTAAATTTCTTTGGTTGAGAGTAAAATTTTAAGGTCGCGTTATGGCAATACCGTCACGTCATGGAGTAAGGGGACAATTTTGGTATTTTTGATTTTGGTATTTAATTTGTTGAATGCACCTGCTTTTAAATAAAAAAAAAATCATCAAAATCGGTTCACCCAGTCGAAAGTTCTGAGGTAATAAAACGTCGACTCGAGAAACTTATCTGTTTTTTGAAATCGATTGAAAACATTCCTTTTTTTCATAATTGTAATCCTTTAACAAACCAGCTTATATCCATTCATGTAAATAAGAATACAAGAGATTCGATTGTAAAGTAACTTTTGAATAACACTTTTGTGTTATGCATTTTAACATGCATTTTTATGAATCAGAAATAAAAAAGCTTCAATCCATCTCAGTTACTGTATGAATAACATATTCGTCCGATAGACGTATGAATAGTCACTTCGAACTAAAATAAATTTATTGGAAAGGCCAATGCTGTATCAAGCTTACTTTTGCTTGGAGAATTTTTTTTGCACGAGAGCCCTTTGATATTTAGTTTTCAACAACTTTGTTAGTATTTTCTTGATCGAATTTATGCGAGTTTTGTACATTTATGAATTAAAATATGTCTTTAAATGTTATTTATTCATTATACTTACTTCTAGCTTTGTGCAGACGTGCAGAATCCATAAAATCCAATACATACAAATAATATTATAAATGAAATTAAAGTTTGTTTGATCCTCTATATTATGCTTAATTTACAAGTATGCAACTACTATTTTGCGAACATAATAATTATTATATGCTACGCTACGCGCGATAAAGTCGCGGACACACCTACACTTAATTAGCAATTGGTAAAATTAAATTTTATTATCTATATTCAACCTTAAACATTTATTCAATAAATTTGAATTATTTAATCACGTTTGAATCGTCATAGTTAACATAGTTTGACAAAAGTTTTGAATTTTCAGACAGCAGACAGAGATGAGCCGGCAAAAACTATGGATTCTTGCCTATTCTACAAGGACTCCTCTGGTGACCCGCATGCTCGTTTGCCTGCTTAACTGTACAAAAAAGCGCGCGAAAGTTGTTCTTTTTTTTTTTTTTTTTTTTTTTATGTCAGAGCAAGCAAAGGAGCAGGTGGGCCACCTGATGTTAAGTGGTCACCACCGCCCATAAACACTTGTAACACTAGAAGTGTTACAGGTGCTTTGCCGGCCTTTTATGGACAAATAAGCTCTCTTCTTGAAGGCCCCAATGTCTTAGTTGTTCGGGAACACCGCAGGTGGCAAATCGTTCCACAGTTTCACCGTACGCGGAAGGAAGTTGCGGGTGAAGCGGACAGTGGTGGAGCGCCAACCATCCAGATGGTGCGGATGGAACTGGTTTTTACGGCGTGAGGTCCGGTGGTGGAACTGTGCGGCTGGTAAAAGGTGGAACAATTCCTCAGAGCACTCCCCATAGTAGATTCTGTACAGTATACAGAGAGACGCAACGTCTCTTCGCACTGACAGTGGATCCAGCCTATCGGAAAGCCTACGGTCATCGACAATTCGAGCTGCTCGACGTTGGATGCGGTCAAGAGGAAGGAGTTGATACTGTGGGGCTCCGGCCCAGAGATGAGAACAGTACTCCATATGCGGTCGCACCTGAGCCTTGTACAGCTGAAGTCGTTGGGCCGGCTTGAAGTACTGTCTCGATCTACTGAGCACACCAAGTTTTTTCGAGGCTAATTTAGCCTTCGCTTCCAAATGACTGCGGAATTGAACGTCACTCGAGATTTCAACTCCGAGGATTCCGATTTTCGGCGATATACTAAGGGGAGTACTCTTAAACCGAGGTTCTACGACAAATGGGGTCTTTTTAGCGGTGAACGCGCAAACCTGTGTCTTTAGGGGATTGAACTCGACAAGATTAAGTTCGCCCCAATCCGAGACTTCTTGGAGAGAAGACTCGACTTCAGACACAAGTTTGTTTCGACTCTCATTGAGGCTTTCCTTTGAGGTGTTTGCACGGCCGGGATAAAGAGCATCCCCCGTACTGTCGTCTGCATAGCAATGAATGTTACTGATTTGTAACAAATCATTGATATGCAGAAGAAATAGTGTAGGAGATAGCACGCAGCCTTGTGGGACACCAGCATTCACATGAAGAGGCTTAGAGCAATAACCGTCGATAACGACCTTAATGCTCCTCTCTTCCAGGAAGCTGGCAACCCAATCGCATAACCTCGCAGGAAGTCCGAAAGATGGTAATTTCGCTAGAAGTGCCTTGTGCCAGACCCGATCGAAGGCTTTCGCTACATCCAAACTTACAGCCAATGCCTCCCCTTTACTCTCAACCGCCTCCGCCCATCTGTGAGTGAGGTACACCAAAAGATCACCAGTCGAGCGACCACTACGGAAACCGTATTGCCGGTCGCTTAACAGCTGGTTCTCCTCCAGGTACCTCATGAGCTGGCAGTTAATAATGGATTCCATTATTTTGGAGAGTAAAGAAGTGATGGCGATCGGTCTGTAGTTAGACGGATTTGAGCGATCGCCTTTTTTAGGGATTGGGTGGACAAGAGCAGTCTTCCACCAATTCGGAACAATGCCTTTGGCGTAAGAGAGCCGAAAAAGACGCGTTACAACCGGTGCCAACTCAGGAGCACAATATGTCCTAAGCACAATAGGGGAGACTCCATCCGGCCCTGTCGACTTATGGATGTCAAGGGAAAAGAGAGCGTTTCGAACGGCACGTTGCGTGAAACGTATATCTTATATCTTTTTCCGATTTTCAATAATACCAAAGAATACTTATTTGAATCACAATCAATCTCTTTTATAAACGGACAAATCCCAACGAAATCACGATCATCAATATTAAAATTTCACACAGAGGTTAGCAAATATGGTAATAATATATATTCATGAAATTGTAATTACCGCTGGCTAGGCATCACCTGTCACTGTCAAATGACGAAGCTTGCGGGTGATTAGTGTGACAAATTGTGAGCTGTCAGACACACTCATTTAGATAATATCGATATTTGGTGTGTGGAGAGGAAAATATTTTTTTAGTCGGGTTCAATAGTCAATAGATTTATATATTACTAGCTGCGCTCCGCGGTTTCATTGCTCCGCTCCTGTTGGTCTTAGCGTGATGATATAGCCTATAGCCTTCCTCGATAAATGGGCTATCTAACACCGAAATATTTTTTTAAATCGGACCAGTAGTTCCTGAGATTAGCGTGTTCAAACAAATAAACAAACGAACTCTTCAGCTTTATAATATTAAGTATCGATAAGTACCTACCTAAAAAGATAGTAAGGAGAAATGGAGTATTTAAACACAGACTAAAACTACCTTTTTAAGCAAAATGCAAAAATCTTGATATTTTTTTGAAGTGAAGCTTCTGTAGGCCGTCACGTCACGTGAGGCGATTTTAGTATCTTTGAATCTTGCCAAAGAAGTTTCAGTACTGACACTCAGAAATGACACTAACAAAGACTACTAGAGCTGTTCTTCAACACTAAAAAACAATAAATTAATCAAAGTACCAATTTATATCCATACAAATGGAACAAAGTTTAAACAATAATAAAACTGTAAAATTGAAAAAAAAATGTAAAATATGTTTGAGATAAAATAATGATATTTTATTTCATTGCTTTGCAATAAAGTTGCGTAGACTGTTTTGATATGGGTATTTTCATTTTAATTCCAAAGATATAAAATTATATTCAAATGACTTATGTTTTTAAAAACATTGTACAGGTAATAAATTATTTTTCAATTAGTAAGGATGATTTCTGCTCATATATTGCATTATAAATGTTTATTTTAATAAAGTGTTTTATCGTTTGTATAATATTGGACAAACAGTAAACATTTTTCAGTAAAAAAAATTATTTAAAATGTTGCTTTAGACTAAATTCTGATCTATTAAACTCCTATCATTGTATAAAAGTAGCTTGAAAATTATACAGTACACATTTCCTATGTAGCCGAACGTTAAGCTAAAACGTCACGCATTACAGAATCAAACACGCAATCAATTACCAGCGTGACAATTTCATTATGACTGTAAACTGAAGCGGCGAAAGCCTTATTGAAATAACAGTAGATACTGTAACTCTGTTGCATAATATCATGATAAGAGATATTTTAAAACCGCATGATTTCTAGTGTTTTACTCGTGTAATTTACGTTTACTTTTTAGACAATTTTGTAAAATACTTAGCATATTTTTGTGTATGAGTTTCTTGAGTTCACCTTCAGATAAAGTAAAGTTAAGTAGTTCATAAAGATTTACGGATTTTTAACATGATTTATTCAACATAGTAAAAGATGTAGAGTCTACCTAACCACGGTAAATTCATTGAAACTATAAATCATATTTTAAATCCGTTTAATTGTCTTTAATTTGTGTAGGTGCATGTTTGTAATTTATTAACAGTAAAATATTTTTTTTGTTAATATAGAGTAAAATAGTGCAATGCAGATTCCAAATAATATGATCCTAATCTAGCTGAATAGTTTGTGTGTTGGAATGGACACATAATGCATCTAAAATGATTTGAATTTTATAGCATAGTTAAGCTTTCAGTGTTTTATTTACATTAATATCATAAAGAGGCAAGATATTTTTATCTGTTTGTTTTGAATAAGCTCTAACTGGGTCTGATCAGGTGGAGCCGGGACGAGCGGCTAGTTTAACATTAAAATCCGATGTTTTTGTACATACAAGGTCTTACAGTTAGTTTTCCACTAAATGTACCTTCATAGTATATTTGTCTAAAATTACACATAAGCTAATGTAACCATGTAAAGCAGGAACGGACTTATGTGAATCCTACATACACTCTCCCATCACTATGTGTGTTACATAGTTATTGTTATATGACACTCGACCGTAGCGTAGCGAGTCATTAAATTGAAATTGTAGCCACAAACACAGTAGCTCATTGTTGTACAAGCATATTACGGTTCTACTGTCCAAATTTGTGTTGATATACATAGCAAAAGTATCTATTTAAAGTGTGTAGGTTAATATTATGTGTTTCGTTTCTAGAAGTAATAATTTTATTTGTGAATTATAAACACTCTATATCCAAAAATTGTTTATAGCTAATAATCTATTTACTCTATATTATACATTTATCTATGTTACACAACTGCACCTACTCCCAAAAAAATCATTTTGCAACACTTGATATTTTTCATTGATGCCCCGCTCCTATTCATCCTAACATGTGGTTATATAGTGTACCTCGATAAAATGATTATCCAAGACAGTAACATTTTTCAGACCCGTAGTTCTGGAGGTAAATTCTTTAAATATTATTAACAATTCACAATCCTATATAATTCTTAAGCTTATTTCAATGATGTCCCACTGTCACGCAAGACAGAAGCGCGTGACACGCCGTGACGCCAAGTGAGCGGACAAAGCGTGAGCAAAGCTATTAAATTGAAATACCGTGCCACAGACACGTAGTCCACTGCTGCATAAGTAAATGTCACGCCGTTCGTTGAAACAAACCGCACAGAGCTTTAATGATAGGCCTACCATGAGTATAGTGATCTTACTCGCTAGCGACTAAAATATTATATGTAAAATAAGCCGTGACTTTATTAAATTAACGTTTGACGACCGGTAGGTAGTAAGTCTTCAGGACTCTAGCCACTACGACGTACCAAACTATCATTGTAACGTGTGAGGATCGGAAAGCGACACTATAATGTGAACTAGTATTCCCCCTAGAGGATACCATGTATCAAAACCGTGTGAATCGGTAAAATATTCTCGCCGACAAATCAAGAGCGTGGACAATTGTTGACGCTCCATGTATGCGTGCTGATTGGTGAAGAAACGATCTAGTCGTTATAGTTTCACACTTTTCAGTGCAATTTCTTTTGTCTGATACATTCCTGTTTCGGTCATAGTAATACGTTGTAGTTGATAGAGTCCTTAAAAGTAAAAAAACCTATCGTAACATAGAGTTTTCTATACATAATAATAGGTACCATGAGCACATGAGTAAATAAATAGTACAAAGATCTATGTAAGTAACTTATTTGCGTTCGAGAAATGCAGTTTCGATTGTAGTTAATTCGCTAGCATTTCGATCCATGATAGCTCGCTTTCGAACGCAAGATTCAATTGTTAACTATGGTAAGGGAACTTGTTCTAGCCGAATGGACTATGGTGCTGGATTAACTGTTTATTTAGTACACGGCAGCGCCGATTTCGGTAGGATACAGACTGTAGTGATTCTGAATTCTCAATGGGAATAAAACTGGGCTTTTTAGTATG
>CAJQZM010041422.1:43780-55739 GCA_907164665.1 Colias nastes | reverse complement strand
AATAAGGATATTAACCGACGCCCTTAGTCAATAAGCTTAATAACCGTCAATAAGGATATTGACTGATTCAGGGTTTTGACTGTAGCATATACATTCAAATCATTTGTTTTATAGTTCAGGCACAGAATACATAATAGTAGCTAAACGCTAGTTCAGGGTTGAACTTCTGTTTTTACTTTTCAATGCAGTTATCGACGAGGCAAATGAAGTCGATGTAGGTATATTTGATGAACAAAATGAAGTTTTGGCGATGAATAAATATCGCCAAAAACGTGACATTTTGTATTTAAGGGCAAAGTATTATATTTCCCCGAACTCGTGAAGCTATTAGATGCCATTACCTATATTCATTAATTACACAGAATGCGTATATAATTATCTAACGTACCAACATGTTTCGAAGAAATTACGAACCATAAATGTGTTTATAGCAGTGAAATCGTTGGACTTAATTCATGGCAATACAGATGCGATTCTATATTTATGGTTTTAAACCAGTTTCTGAGTAGATTAACACTTTTTTTGAAAAACGTCGGCTTTGTGCGGCCGCCTACCTGCTGTAATTAGGAAGGGCAATTTGTTGTTCCCTGTTTCGTTTTTGTGGCGCCGCGAGCTTAGCTCGAGGTGAATGTAGAATTGGATTTTGATTGTAGATTATAATAGTTTCCGTTTGAATTTGAAGATTGTGCACAGATAACGTTTTACGCAACACACGTTTGTACGAAATCTCTGTGATTTCGTCCTGCTCATTGGATACAAAGTCGTTGTCTCAAATCTCAATATGAATTGGATTTTTTAAAACTAAATTTAAAATTACTACTTTTTTTTTACTTAAATCCTACATATCAATCAAATATCTTTATTCCACTTTTTGAACTTATTGAAAGAAATTTATAATAAAGCATACCTACCTAGGAGAAAATACAGTACAACTTTGTTTCTCTACACATAAAAAAGACCAAGATATATCACATGTTATTAAAACAGTAAATAATATAACACAATAAAATTCATAGACAAGACATGGGTGTTAAAAACTTTCTTTTGTGATGGTAACACCGGGCTTTGTAAAATTATCCTCGCATACCTGCGCTAATGATAGGGTGGATTTTCACCGAAATAACACCTCGGCTGGCCGACAAAAAACTTGGGTAATTTCGGCCAAAGACGCCGTCTATGGAAATGGGTTATCAAATATGAGTTATCTGAATGCATTGTTTTATTACTGAATGGTTCTTGCGCAACCAACGGGTTCGCTCCGTTGTTTTTAAATTCTACATTATCTACGATTCTATGACGGGGCTTTACTTATCTGTGCTATTTCTGCGTTAGATGGTATTTTGGGGATATTGTTGTCAATAATGGAAGACATGACTCAAAATTTATTATTGGCCTAAGCTAGGCTCGATAAGAGTTTTCCTTAAGATATGTGCGATATTATTTTATATTTTATTTTTATCTAATAAGAAGAAATATCAGAATGCATAAAACAATCGCGTTCAAATAGGTAACCAAAAAAAAGGGAATACTGTAGGTACTTCCCTTTTGCCGGGCGGTGGAACGGGGAATGTAATCCATCGTCCGGTGCGGTGAGGCGACTTGAGACGTGTTCCGCTCATGCCGCCAACGGGAGGGAAGAGCAGGCAAACCACCTTTCCTGTTCTTGGCTTGCGCCTGGCCTGGAGATGGGCTGCCGCCGAGGGGGTCGCGGAAGAATTCTAACAAATACCCGCGGCCCCATCATTAAAGCGGCTCGACGGAACACAGTGGGGTTTTAGTCGGTAAGAATCCGACATAACCCACGGCTCCTTCCCCGGGGGCCGTGGGTATCTTTGGAAGATTTCCCCACTATAAAAAAAAAAATAAAAAAAAGGTACTTCCCTTTTAAATTGGTAGGTATATTAGTTTTTACAGTCCTTGATAAGTGGGTCAGTTAGTCGAATTAAAATTATAACATACATATTATTTCCATTCAAGTAATGAACAATTACAAAATTAATTGGACGTAAAGCATTTGAACGTAATAAAATATACTCTATCATTTAATACAAATTTTGAAATAGGTGAATAACCTTAAATGTTTAAGGTTATGAGATGAAATTCGTGAATGGACCGTCCCACTGACAGATCTTAGATACGTGTTAGATATAAAGCAATTCTATATTTTTTCAAGCCAATTTCAACCTAATACCATTACGTTTAAGCTTTGTTATATTGTGAAATGTGAGAGATCTATGCGGTACTTCTAGCAGCTTTGAAAAAAATGGGGTTAAGAAAGAAAACGTGGTCTGACAGATCGTAGATATGCGTATTCGCAAAAAAAATAAAAATTTCTTCAACATAGCGATGTTTGATATCAAAAATATGTATAAACGGTGCTTTCATGTGAAATTTTTTTTGAAAATATTTTGTTTAACATGTGGGCAACATCGCTTGTCAAAAGTACATTGACCTCGACGTTGACGTAAAACAATTTGGCGCTCTAATTAAAACAACTTTCTGTTTGATGGGCCGAAGTAAAAGCAATGTTATGCAAGCAATTACCTCGTATGGGCAATGTATAATAAGAACATTATTACACTGTATATAATGTGCTATAAACTAGTATTCATAAATTTAATAGCACGTATATTTTACACTCATGTCTATCTTTTAATAACAGCTTGGTGCTATCTATTCTAACGCAAAGAATATAAAACACATATAGCGATCATAAAACACCTCAAATAAAATGTCCGCGAATTGAACCTAACGCGTGTACTTGTTTACAATGCGAGGCACTTTGAAGCCGCCGATTACGATACACATTGCCACTTACGGCAAGATAAGACGTATAAATAAAAATAAATTGCTGATCTTGGCGCAAAGAGGCCGCTATCGCGTTGATATGCCGTCCCTGATCGGCAGGCTAATATTTATTAAAACTATAACTAATCGACTGTAAGTTGTAATCAATCGACATAAAAATTAATAAATCAATAAAAATGAGAGTGGGAGTCGAGCATGCTTCGGCACGAATTGGGCCACGCTCGCACCGGGGAAGGTACCACACCCTCACAGAATATCGGCGCCATAGTGACAGTTTACTGTCGCGTTCCGTACGGTGAGTGAGGGGTCCGGAGGCCCACATCCCTTCCCATCCCCTACCCATCCTCTCCTTCCCTATCCTCATTCCCTCCCATCCTCGCCCCTTCTACCTAACTCCTTCCAAATCCCTTTGAGGATAGCAACACATCCTATAGCATAAAAAAAAAAAATGTCGTGCCTTTTTTGAAATATAGATTTTACACTCAGTTTATCACAACCAAATATAATATTACCGAAAACTGAACTTTTGGAATCTTATAAAAATTCCCTTTGGAAGAGGCAAAGGATTTTTCCCATTCAGCCTAATGTCAAAGTGACAGTAATTTCATTCAAATAGTAATTCTGTTATTTATGGGCCCGTAAAGTTCGACCTTTGAGCCATATTATCTACTTTCTAGTTTCTATCTGGTATCACCATGTAATTATAAATTAACCGTCGTAATGGCTAGTACTCAAAGCGCATAGCCATAAAGATTCGCATGCTCTCTGAAACCAGTTTATTAATACTTGCAATCCCGCGATCACGAAGCGGCTGAATCTTTTTGATCTGCGCCGCGATTCCAAGATAAACGGCTTAGTTTTTTAATATCATTACGATAACGAAATATCCAACTGTTATAATATCTAAACGTTTAATTATTGCTTCGAGATTCGATCGGTCGAGTTAAAAGCTGGTTTTGATTTCATGTAATTAACTTTGTTGCGAGATGTTTGGGAAAATATAGCAATGATTCTGATAGCTTTTTTACGAATGGCGAATATTCATTTAAGATAATTTTGTTTATTGCGCAAAGCAGTACTCAAAGTAACATTAGGGTCTTCGTGGGAACGATTTCATGAATAAACGTCAAAATTAGCAAAGGGGATAACAAAATTCGGTAGCCAAAGTCAATAGTCACCCTCAGCATGTAATGTATCTGATATCAGTTTTACAAGCCATAAAACCCATTCAAATAACCCTAACCCTGCAACCCTAGTGTTGAATGAACTTATTTTAGGGGATAAACGTAACCCAATATGACAGACTATAAATTTTTATAACACTGCACCGACTATTTGACTAGTTTATTCAAAGTATACAGATACTTTAGTAAATGAATATAGATAACTTTTGTAAAACAATCTTTATAAAAGCTTTCTTCTGTCTTTGAAAGCTTATACCCAAAATAAAGAAACTTCACTTGCTGTGGAATAAATTCCACTAAGAAATAATAAAAAAATCATAAAAAAATTAGATTCTTACCGCTTCCTCTGCCTCCTTCTGGTCCCTGTGGCCCATCAGGTTGGGCATTGCTGTCCAGTTGTACCGCAAATCCTGGCATTGTGACAACTTGATCCTCTCACACTTGCCACCTTCAGAGTCTTCCTGGTCGGCAGCCACCAACCAGGAGAGCAGCAAAACACAGAAAATCCGAGCCATCATATTCCCACAGTATAAAAACAATAGATACAAATGTTATTTTGAGTCATATTCATTCAACTCAGTCACGAAAACACTTATCACAATATCGTAAAAAGTTTCGGTGCTTTAGATAAAATGAACGCACGTCGTCCCTCAAACGCTGTTCAAAGCGGACTGCATAGCGGACTGATTCAAATAACAAATTTCGAACGCCGCGCGGCGTCAAAGGAAAAGGCCGAAACCAGTCAGCCGACAAGCTAGCCGGTGCGTTAAGTTCCCAACATGCATATGTTTCGATAAAAGGTTTCATGAACAGGGGCCGGGCATTATGGCTGAGAAAAAATGAAAGGTGCCTAATTCATACACGGCCCAGTGCAATCGGGAAATAATTTCATAGGACGTCACTTTCATCGCCGTGGGTGAGAAGAGATGAGAGACACGTATTAATTTAAATGTATGTCCGTGAAGATGCTTTACGAAATTGGTATGATTGAGTTTTCAATTAAAGTGACTTTAAAAAAATGTTTTTATAATGTAAGAACAGGCCTAAAGAAAATTTTCAAATTCATACTGAATAATAAACTTACGTATTCTAATAATACAAATTCATTTTTTTATTTTTTTATTACTATAAACCCCTAATCAAGGCATCAATTGTCATCAATAATTGCATAAACCACCCCAAACCCACCCCTTTACCAAAGATGTGCAAGCGAGATACGCACTTATCATATTATTATTTTATCTTTCAGCCATCCCAAGTAGAATACACAATTAGGCCCCTTCATTACATCACTTCAATAACACCTTTAAAATATAAATAAATACACTGCAAACTGAACCATATATCCTTACAGTACAGTTAAAATTGTGAACGAATTGTTTATATCTGAGGCAGCTATCACGGCCAGTTTACGTTGAGCTGTGTAAGGAAGGAATATTGTTTTATGTTGAAAGGGTCAGAAGGGTCTTATTGTAATGGGAAGAGGAATGAATAGTTGCATTGTTAGAGCGGGACGGCAGTCAAAGGCGCCGCCTGCGCGTACGCAGCCCGGACGAGAGCGGAATGCCTAATTAAGGACGCATGCGTGGACTGTGGGGTATGGTACAAACTATTGTTTTTAAACAAATTATTTGCGGTATAAAAACGCTTCCTTTTAATTTTTATTACAAAAAAAATCTTGACAAATTAAGTAAGATTTACCTAAGACTTATTTTTTGGCATCAATTAAATAGTAAAAAAGCTTGAAAATATTCAGTGATGTCTCTTTGCGCGGTAGAGTATACAGTAGTAAAAGAATAGAAATAAAGTTTATTTTTATCAATTTTTTTTTATATTTTATAGTATAGATATAAAAATGTTATCGAGAGATAAGATAGTACTCATTACATCAATGAAGATTGATATAATAATTCTACGCTATTACGATATTCTGGTATCTGATAATATGAAAAATACGGGAAGCGTTTATGGCATGTGCGTAAAAGCAGTAAAAATACTAAAAATAGAGGTTTCTAATCTGCCGAAACCTACTAAGAACCTTGGTGCTACAAAAATTTACTATTGTTGATTAAATTGTTACATCAGATGGCCTTTGATCTTTATCTTTGTCTGTCATAAAACAGTAAGCCATAAGGACTGCCGATAGAAACACATGTAACTTAAAATTTTAAAATTAATTTTTAAGCACATCGTTAACGCGTAGCCATGAGATTTTACACTATCAAAAAGTGCTCAACGCTGCTGTGGCGTAAGTAAAGAAGTTTTGACTCAAAAAACCTCAACTTGCCGTCACTTACGCCACACACCAAGTACACAGGGCAGAGAATCGTAATTAAAACGTCAGATATGGGTTGGTCGGCGCTCGATTGATGGACATGCAAATGTTGGCAGGAAGTGCCTACTGAATTACAATACGCCACGATAGCTGACTACATCGATCACTGCAAGTCATCAAAATACCGTTTAACTATTGTCATTGTGTTTTATAATGTGAATTAAATAATATACCTATACTGTTGAAGTTATTTAAAGAATCTAGGAATGTAGACAAGACCATATTAATGGTATCAAGCCAGAGTTTGTGAAAAGTATGGTTATGTTTTGGAGTACACTCTTTAGGTATGTATGTAAACTGATCACGCGCTGTAGGCTGTAGCGTAGAGATGGACTTCACTTGAGAGAAGTAGTTAGATCGTCGTTAGCAATCGTTCAGGATTGTAATTGCGTAGGAAATATAATTTATTATAGAACTAGGTCTATGACGACTTGGTCTAGCTTTTAAACAGAAAGTTAACTATAATTTTTTTTTACTTGTTCCAAACTTTTTTTTTATTTCAGCTCATAAAAAGTCATTTAATATTATAACAATGCATATAAAACGTTGGAAAATCAGGAATTTTGTGAAATACCTTATTTCTATGTATTGACTGCAACACATGTTTCCTACGTGTGTTAATCGTTCTGCTATAATGACCCCTATTTACATTTAAACTTTTAAAATAAATGGTTTAAATTAATCACTACAATGTCCATTTTTAGTCCAAAGAAGTTTGACTGAAAGAGGCAAGATTGATAAAATTAATAAACGTTTAACAATTATTTTAAAAATTTCTAAACGACAATCAGTAAAGATAACAATGACAAAGCAAAGCAAAGCAGACTCGTCCCGCGAATCACGATTATATTGGTCACATATCTTCAATAAAAGATTTGTCCCACGAATCGCGAAGATATTGGTCACAATACGCCTATCTTAAGTAAAAACGCACCGACCTTGGAGGATGGCCATCATCATACTGCCGCTTATTAGCGGTTCTATGGTCACCAAAAAGTGGGCAGTTGGAAGGACGTAATAATTGTTAGGTACGGGCGAGCCGACGCGAGGGTCGTAGACACAATTAAACGAATTCGCCGTTGGATCACAAAAACGCACTTATTTGCGGGACTTCTGGTGGCCATGGTTACGGATTTTGTGGGATATGTCCCATATTTTTTATTGATTTTACTAAACTGTAGTGATGGTAAATTTATTTATTTTTATTGATGATGGAAGTTAATTTTAAAGTTTGGAATACTTTTAAAGAATCTCGAAATGTATTGAAATAATTTTTTTAGAACCTGTATAGTTTAGCTATTTACAAATTGTATATTTGTTTAATTAGTTTTTATTTTTAATTATACTCACACCTATTCAATAAAATCTGATTAGATAATAGATAATATGATAAGCCACTGAATTACGCTCGCTATAAGGTATGAGATCGATTCCAACAATAATTACTTACTCGTATGACGAAAATGATTGTTGTCTCACGTCTAGGCTCTAGCGGTTATCATTTATTTTATTTATAATCCGTTTAAAAAATATTGTTTTATTTATCTTTAATTATCTGTGAATATATTATTTATTTCATTAAATTCTTTACAACATGAAACACGTACAACATTACAGCGAATTGAAAGAAAAAAGATTTTCATTTAAAGTAGGTAAACGAAAACCACATACTTAATGGGTATTATAAAAAGCATAAAAAAGTATAGCTTATTCAAAATCGGAAGCTATGAAGTTTTATGTTTCATAAATTATTGATTTACAAATAGCTCCACTATACTTTTCTCTATTTTATGTCCTATCAATCCTTTTAATCCTATCAATTTTTTTATGAAACATATCCTTCATTACCACGCCCCGTGGTCACTCATCTTGAGTATAATTTAAGAGGAATGCAGTCGGCAACGAAACTTCGTCACGCAAAAACTATGAGAGCCGAGTCCAGCTGCTTTTTGTTTGCAAAATTCGACGGAACTCTTTAGGTTAGCTAACGCTAAGATCCGCTGGGATGCTTGGGAAATTGGTGCTATTAGACGTAATTCGTTCTATGCCGTGGATACGTGACGGTCTTTGAAGTTTTTGGTGCGCGGAACGCGCGGAAATATATGGTCTATATTTTTGTTTGCTTGGTTGAGATTTGTTTTGAAATAAAAAATGTGGTTTACTCCTTTACCTGGTCATTTATAAATCTATTTGCATAATCCTTTAGCATTGCTTAAAAAATGTCAAAAGCAGTTTTTTTTTTCAAATAAAATCAATTTTAAGAACACGAAAATATTCATCAATTTAGTTTAAATAATTTGCACATTAATTATTATCAACATTTTAATGAAATCACTTTTTACTTCTGTAGTAGTTACCTACAACTGGTTGTGTTGTACCTACCTATATTGAAAAAAAAATCGTGTTTACTGTTTACTGTTTCCCCATAGACAATGCTTAAAAAGTTAAAATCTTTTTTCTTTTATTACATGGTTCAGAACCATAAAATTAAATATTACAAAGGTATCTTCTCAGTCTAAATACCTACCGTAGGTACAATTGTAAAATTAGATTCTCAATATCTTAACATGACATTTTATGTTTCCAAACAGCGATAAATCCCGAACATAACTACTAAAATACTCGATGATGTGTAGAAATAAAAAAATCAACGTCATGCAGTGCGACGAGGTGTAAATGCAGTCCCCCGCAGCGTTGTGACGACCCCAAAACAACGCAGCAAACCACAAATAAATGAATAATTAAGAGACCATGGTCAAGAGGTTAGAATTGTTTTGTTTGTTGCGGTTTGGAATTAGCTAATCTGGTTTTAAACCTCTTATATTTTGCCGTGTTTTGAAGCCTTTAAAAAATTTGAAAACATGGCCTTTTGAGTTTTGACCCTTTGTGTCTTGATAAACTTTAATTTATATCAGCAGCTGTAGGTAATTGTCGTTTTACAGAATATACCAACTACCAAGCACTTATTTTTTAAAGCCTATCTAGTGTAGTATGTAAATTTGAACGTCATACATCTTATTTAATTCATCAGAACGCTGGGCGTACCATCTCTTTACCATAAGAATTTATATTGTCGTTGACAGCTTCCGAAGCATGAATTATTTAGAGGCTGTGGAGTACTGTGGTATCATTTATTCATTAATTCATATGATTATGTCATTATGGTGCAACAAAAAGTGTGAAAAGGAGAGTAAGGTGTGCAATGAATAATATAAGGCATTTATAATGCACAATGAAAGTGTTAATAAATTGTAATGCAGGGTTTTTTAGGTGCAAGTTTGGTACTTAGATGTATATTGTACTATAATGGATATCACAGAAACATTTACATTTTATATTCATTCACAAAGTAAGTTTTTTTGTGATAGGTCTATTACAGACATAATTAAGCCAATAAACACGCGGCGGCATGTTAAAAGCGAAGACATGTAAATAAGAAATTTTACAACCCTTTACAAAATTGTAAGTTTTATATTCATTAGCGGTGTTCACGAGTGTATAGGATTTCACACCGGCACGGAGGTGCTGTTTTTTACATGACAATAGTAAGAAAACACAAAAGAATGCCTTTTGTTACGCAACATTGCCATAAAGTTTTAGTGATAAAGGGTTCTCTGATTTTTAAAACAATAACGGTAAGTTCAGAAGTTTCAAGAAAGAGTTACCTATAGTTAACTAAAAACTTTCTATTATGTTATTACGCAAAGATTTTAGCATCTGTTGACTGTTCAATGTTTATTATGTAGCCTGCGATGAAAAAAAAAATAAAAAACACACTATAATTATTATTTATAAATCTTATTTTCGTTTTTCACAATACTTAATCCTTTTTGTTTCTTATCAAAAGTAACAGACAATATAATGTAGTTTAGATATTTTTAACGTCTCTACGAACTATGAACCAAAACACGAAACAATAAAATTGCCTAAGTAAGCAACTATGTATACTTATACAATATACATATAAAAAATTACAATTTAAGGGCGTTTGTAAAAGAGACTATTTGAATTGAAGATTTGAATATGCACACATACCTACTTATTAATTTTTGATAGTAAGTTTCAGTAGGTGTATAAGTTTTCCTAGTGATATAAATTATAGAGCCAAGTGAGATTGATTGAAAATTTTCAGTACAATTATATAATTGTACTGTAACTTGTAAGTACATAATTGTACTGTTGTATTTTCAATCAATCTCACTACACATAGATATCTATAGTCCCTATTATAATATTATCTGTGGTACAATGAATTAATAGCATAATAGCGTTGGCAATTTTCAGAAAAATATGTACAGATTTTCATATGAAAAGATTTCTGAATACTGCATGCATAAAAGGCGTAAGTACTATCCTGAACACGTTTTATGTAATTTTAGAAGCCCTCCTTGAATTTCACTTAAAACACTAAAAACAATTTTATGTAAAACAAATGTATTTTTAGTTTAATTGACACTTAAAAGAGTCCATTCAGAACTACGAGGATCATTACCTACAACCTCGCTACCGCGCTTAAAAAATAGATCAAAGAAGTGACATTCGAGATTTAGTCGCCTTTCAATAATCCTTCCACGCATCCGCCATTAAAACTATAAAAAGACCTTTTTATTCTCTCGCTTTACATATTATATTTTATTGTTTGAAATAACCGACGAACATGCTCCTGCTTAGTTTTTATAGTTTACATCGTCTAGGTCAAATAAAATCTATTCAAAATTCCCATAGAATAAAGTTTAAAATGCAAAAACTAAATGCATGAACGGGTTACGGGGGGTTGGCTGATGGCTCGACCCTTCATGCCTCTAACTCTGCCATTGTAAAATTGAAATTAGCAAAACATCCTTGTTATGCTGGATGCTAACATTATTTTGCTATTTGCTGACACAGGACACTCAATAATCTTGTTTTTTAGTTATTTTATACTTTTATGACGATTTTGTTATTAATAAACTTATGTCAGGGCCACTCAGGGGCCTGCCTTTGCTAGTAATTTTTGCTGTATTTTCAAAACACTACCGACACAGAGATTTGTATAAATAGGTATAGTAATCTCTACTCTTAATAAAACTCAGAAATCCAAGATATTTCAGTCATAACTCAAAACCACTGTACCTTGATAGATATGTTAAATATTTTTTAATAACCAACTTGTTTTTTATGTTTTTTTATAAGTTTTATAGCGTGTAGGTACCAACGGAAACTCTTTCATGCTCCGCTGACTGCACACGTAATGACGAATCAATTTGAAAATAAAGAGACAATTATCGCCCTAAAAATTAACAAATTACCTTTTAGAACTGTGTGTGTGTGATAAAGTTGAGAGATAGGGTTGTCGATTTTGAAAAGTTTTATTTCTAGTTTATAAAAAAAGGTCTAATGTAACTGTGTGTGTTACATTTTGTGTTGTTGTTTTATAAGTATTAATTAACTTCCAACTTATTAGATTTGCATAACTAGTTAATTTGTTTTATTATATAATTAATACCTAGTACCTACCTATATTTGGCAATAATGTAACAGCGTCATAATTGAAATGAAAGTATCACATATTAAACTTATTGTACAATCAAATGTTGCATAGGTACATTTGTGGGGTGCGCGTAAATGACTATGAAGACACAGTACCTTTTGA
>CAJQZM010041422.1:13395-33780 GCA_907164665.1 Colias nastes | reverse complement strand
AAGCGCTTATAAGTTTCAAGCTTTCTTTCTGAATACGCCCATAGAAACTACGACTAATATATCGTAAAGAATGCATGCGAAGATAGAAGTGCGCTGTTCTTCGGAAGATCTCACGGCATAAATTGCCTTAATTTTTGTATACGTTTAAACAGGTCCCTATGATGATGATGTCTCCCTAGTCGATTTCGAACTCTTATTAGCGAATGTACGGTGGCATTCCGAGCATTGTTAAGTTTGTGGGTCAATCCACTATGTCACACACTTGATTTACATAATATCCGCGTAGGTTCCTGTTTGCTTTATTGCCACCCTTTTGTCACCTCACAATTTCACAAGAAGGGAATGGAAGTTCTTAATTCACAGCTTTTTCTATATTCTTATCGGCAGCAAGCGAAGCTAGGTCACATAGCTAATATGTGAACGGATACAGGTGCACACAATGCACATAAAATTAAATGCTTTTAGACTAGAATATCTCAAATAGCACAGCGGCATATCAAAGAACCCATCTGCCTATCTAAAGATTCACTTAATTATCCCCCCTCCCGCCATTGCGTGCAGAGCCGTAGCAAATTGCAGCCTTCGAGAATACTCATAATGATAGCTTAATTGCGTTTAATAAACCGCTGTTACTAAACCACCAGCTAATGAGACCTCCCATGCAACCGAAACGTCCAAAAGATGAGCTCATCATATCTGGACGCCGCGAACGTAAGAGAATGCCGTTCAGTAGACGCGATGTTATTTCTTTTTTGTCTTTTTAATTATTTTTAAGTCCACCTAATGACGCTTTAATGGACGTCACACGAAAATGCGCCGGTTAGAGACATACCGACACAGGAGTAGGGCAATTATGAGCGTTTTTAACCCAAGGGTTGATATATTCGTGAATCGTTGAGGTTCTTAAAGAGTTATTTTCAAGATGGCCAACTCCTATTTTGGAGGTAATAACAATTTGCACATACATTTTTATAGATAGGTAATAAGCGAACGTTCGCACCTTGGTCAATTCTTACGCAAGCTGTAGTGAATATAACTGTTTATTCATAATTATATTGACTCGTAAAACGGTTGCAAAAGAGACCGTGGGCTAGAATATGTCCATTGTCAGAGTTTGTTAGTATTTTAATGACAACAAAATGTATGGTTCAAAAAGTGTTGGCGTATAAGTTACATTTATCTTGATCAAAGTTTTCATTTATCTTGATAAAAAGACCTAGCCTGTTCACAATTTTCTGCTTTTTATGAAGGGCAATAAAAATAACCTTTATTGTCTCTACTTACTTTTAAACATTACTGTTATTCTTCCTAAACCATTGACTGTAATCAATATGCAACAGTTGTTATTTGCTAAACAATGATTAAAATTGTATGATGACAAATTTCCTTCGTTTACAGATTTTAAAATATTAGATACTTACAAATTAATAATATCTACGTCAAACCTATCACAAACAAATGGTGCACTCGTATTGAAGCTCGATCTAACATCGAGACCCGTTTTCGGAATCAACTCAATGGCAATTAAACCGCGTGGGAGGAACGCAGCCGCTAATGGTGGCTTCAGATAAAAGCTATAATTAACTAATCAATTCGATTAAGACTGGTCTCTTTGTGTAGCCGGCTAGCCGCAGAGATGGCTCTTATATAGATTGTGTACGGGTATGGATTTCTGATTTATGTATTGATTTTTATGGCGCATCAGATGGTTTTTTTGTACGATGTATTATTACGTTATATTATAAACTATACCTACCTACTAGTTTTTGTGAGCTCTATCTAAAAGTAACACAAAAATTGGTGGCCTCTAGACTCTATAGTAGATGTAGATAAGTACTCTACAAAGTTGTATTGTTATAATAGGTACAGAATAATGAGTCTTATCAAAAGTTTTCGCAGTTAAATCATTTTTTATTGCAATTTTCTTTAGGATCTAAAATAATTCGTTATAGATACAATGATTGGTGAAAGGCTTAGGTAATTGGTAGAGTATTTTTTATTTTATGAATTACCTACAATCAACTTAAGAATTTCATACAGCGAAAACGATTATTTTTTATCACAGATAAGCAATATAAAGTTTTACAGAAGCAGTTTTTCTTAAGAGGTTGTGGGTTAAAAACAATGAATTGAGGTCAATGTTTTACATTATGTATATTGGCTTCTACCTACTGAATAAAGTGTTTTATGATTAGCGCTCGAGTAACAGCTGTTTATTATTTATTACTTAGAAAAGTGGGTGTGTACTACAATACAGATATACTTAGGTACCTATCTACATTTTATTTGTTTTTAATTTGATTATAGTTTCTGTTTTTACTTTTACCAACTTACGAAGATGATATTATAGTATCTACTATCTAATACATATTGTCGACCTTAATTTTAAAAATATGCATTTTTGCTATAAAAAATCTCTCTTCTTATAGAATTTCATTATTATATTTGAGTATGTATTTCGAAATATGTGATATTGGTGGCTTGGTGACAAATATACGACATGATATTTTTATGTAGGTATTGCTTTATAATTTTATTGATATTTGTCGAAGTTTTCGATTACTGTTTTTATTATTTTATCTGTGAGCACAACAGATTTATAACGTTATTAGCGTTGCATGTCATTAATTAAAAATACAAAATAATTCACCGCTTATCTAGAGATGTTTCCAAAACTTAAAGCTTACTACTAAATTATTTAAATTGTTGATACTCATGAATAAAATTTTAATTTAGATAAATGTGTAATCAGCTCTCAGCTCGCGGTCGGACAAATCTAAGTTAATGGTCGACGAAATTTATTTGAATCTCGTCTTATCGCAAGCTTATTGACATTTTCGTTTTTAAGCTTTATGTTGAATTTAATTTTGTTTCGCAATTTATCGTTGAATGAATGTAAAAAATAATAAAGCTTACCTAGGTACCTACTGTGTGTGATAGTACCTACAAACAACCTATGCAGAATATAAATTTATTAATTTTTTTATTAACAATACTTTTTTATGCCTGAGATTCATAACTTTATATAAATTTGAGAGCAATAGTGCAATAGAGCAACCAGACTAACATTATATTTGATACACTCGTATTATAATATTCTATATAGTCTGTGTAAGTTATTATACACCGGTGTTTACTATTTTATCCACTTTTTATACTTACAAGCTACCTATGTATTACGCGAAGCTATACAAAAACATGCACCAGCTGTCATGATAGAGCATTTTCAATGTTATTTGTAAATAAGGCCCAAGCGATATCTTTTATTGCAAAAAATATCTATTTACCCATTAAATATACTTTGACCTTTACAGCTATATAATAGCATTGTGTGATATGTCTGCAATTATTTACCATGCTAAGTTTTTTATACACCTTCCTTGCTTTCATCTTTATGAGACGTGTTCATAAACTCCTATATTATCCCGAATTGTAGGTAGGAACTAAAAGTATATCAATAATGTACTAGAGTAGAACTAGGTACATACATTATACAAATTAACTTTATTGAAGTGAAACGTGAAACTTCTCTATCGGGGTTGGAAAAAAATTTAGTGTAACATTTTTTCGTTACGCGTGACATTTTTCCGTTACGCGCCATCTTTTTATTATCCCTACCACGCGTGATTCGACGTCCATATAATAAATTATTTTTTGAAAAATAAGGTCATAAAGAAGTTTCACTTCTTACGTGTGTAACATGTGTACACGTACACATTTTTTTTTCATGTGTGAAAAATACAAAAACGTTTAAGTTCGTCATCAAGAACTCTATCAAGTATGAGTATTAGGTACAAATCCAGATCTTATTGGTAGGTTCTAACTCTCCCGTTCGAAGACTACAATTCAATTCCTCCAAGTTAAAACTTAAAATTGCACCTTAAAGTTTCAAAAGTATTTTTACCTAGAACTTCTAAATACACTTCTAAATAACTTTTTCCTAATTATTATGTAGGTATTAATTTCGAACATAAACATTTGTCTCACACGAACTTCAAGCCGCACCCCGTCATCAGAGGCTGTACTCGGCCACGCCCTTTGGCGCCAACGATACTTCGTCCCTATTGTGTTTATTTCCTGTAGCTTTGCGACAAACCTATAATTTAATTTATCGGTATGTCTGGTAGGTTTATAGTTGGAAATTTTATTTTGGCACCCGAAGCACAGATACAATATAATATCTACTATTTTACCCAAAGTAAATCATTGCAATTAGATTTTTATATGTGGTTTTACGACATGCATTTCTAACAGTATACTTTATGTTTATCTATGCACAATTTTTTATATGTTCTGCACTTGAAAATAAATAGTTCAAAATTCTAATGACTGCCGTCTGCCTGTGTCTTTGCGGGCAAAGAAAATCATCAGATGTAAAACGCATCTGCTCTATGGGGCATACCCCAAAAGGGGACAAGGGGCACTCACTTTGTTTAGACTTTACCTGCAGCTTCAGGCTAAAAGAAACTACGTACGTGTAATATTGCAACCATTGAAGCGCAGTCGCGTTTAAAACTAGTTCTTTATAAACAACAATTAAAAAATAAGTCAAAATATATATGTTTTGTATAAGAATAAAAATAAATGTTTATTTCTGTAATAAAATCAGGCATTAGTGAGAATTGAGATTCACCGCGAAGTTGAAAGAGAATCGATTTGTTACACCCACACAGTGACCAGATTTTTGATGTTATGTAGATATTTTTATATTGAAAAATTGAAAAATATAAATAAAATTGCATTCCGACAGATTTGTTAGGTATTTGAATAAATTATGAGCATATACCTATCTTAATTTTAGTACATGCATCTGGGATCAGATTATTCTTCGTAAGTAGGTAAAACTTTATAACCTTCTTAACTTAGGTAATTAATAATTATACAAGATTTTATTGTTCAATATAGAATTACTTTTCAAATATTATGTTATCATTTTATCAAGCTAAAATGACACATAATTTAAGAAGTAGATAAATACATTTAATAAACAAACATTACACTATATCAATTTATGTAGGTAAGTCTGTATTTATATTTAATAATCCAAAAATACTGGTCACCCCACAAACATGGTGTCCAGACCGAAAGCAAATTACCTTTCACGATGTCAATAAAAAACTTTAGAACACATTAAAACCGCTGAATCACATTCACATATAACATTATGGAGGTTTAATTCGAGCGATGCGCTATTATTTATTGCTTTCGAATTAATAACTCGTCTACATTCACTTATATGTTACTTATTACTTACTGCCACGCCCCGACTTCGCTTAGATTGAAGAGTTTTATCCATTCACCACTCGCTCTCTACTAAAAACTAAAAAGATTTTACATACAATAGTTATAAATTAGCATGTGAATTTTTGTCGTTTGCGGAAACGTTCACGTCGATATTTTATTTATGAAAACATAATTCGAAATTAGTTTAAATAACAGCACCAAAGCTGTTAAACACTTAAATAAATACGTAATGATTTTTTTATAAATATCGTATGTACACATTCGTTATTCTTGTATTAAGCTAATCATTACTGCCATAAAACATATGTATAAAAAACGCAGCACATTAAAAATCGCGTCTTTTAAATATTTAACATTTAAAGGATACCTAATATATTATATCTGTCGAGGTCTGGCAACATTACGATAAGAGGACGAAATAAAGTCCAGTCAGGTAATGAAATATTCATTTAATTGGTGTTTAAGAGATTTAATGTGAATTTAAGATTCCTTTTTTGTTTTGGACGCGATAAGACAAAACTTTAGTATCGGTATCCTTTGATTTTTTAATATTTTTAATAGCTTTGTAAATAATAATTATTGATTTTATTTTACAAAATTCAATAAAAAAAAATACAAAACATTATTTGTCTATTGACATACAAGTACCTACCTCGCATCCATACAAATCTATATATACTGTATATTGTAATGTTAAATGGTGTGGTACAATAAATGGTTAAATAAATAAATAAAAATAAATACCTACCTTCCTACATAGCTTGTTCTCTAATCTTTATCTCTATTGGATAGAAAAAAATTGCGCTCGTTTCACTAGTTACACTTGGGTTTATTAAATTAATAAATTTATATAATAATCATTAAAATTAATTTCTATTGAAGCTTAGTAATAAATATTAAATAATAAATACCTACAAAACAAACCACATACCAAAATTATGGAAGTAAAAGTGTCAAAAAAATGTGGAACGCTTCACGATTTTGCGTGTCATCCTTGCGCAGGGGCCATGCTAATCTTCTCTGTATCGTTCCAATTTTAGTATATGTACTGCCGAAGCGAGTACGATAACTAAGGAATTCAATTTGTATTTGAAGTAACTTTCAAAAAAATATCGTAATCGCGATTGAGATTTCCATACAAAATACGAACACATGTATGTAATTGTTTTCAACGCCATCTAGTGCTGTAAAAGTGAACGATCCCGACAATAACTCCGCTACGACACCGCGTCTGTAGCTTCTAGCACAGCTTCTAGACACTTTATCAAGAAGCTTTTGCATTAAAAAATAAGACCGATTACCATAATATGGCAGTTATGAGTTATGATAGCATTTTATGAAATGTAATATATTTAGTAGGACATTGTGCAAGAAAAAAATTGATGATGGCACAAGTTAAAGATTATTCAGGCAAATAGTCGTTTCCTCGATAAAATATTGGTGCTTAAAAAGTTCTCGGTTCAACGAAGAACCTATAACTTGTATACGTAGTATATTATTATTAGTCTGTGCTATAACTAAGATAAAAATAATTAAAAGACAGCCAATAAAAATAAAAAGAATCATTGGGTTTGAAAGAGACGCGTCCTCAATGACGGCTAATGAATGTTCAACTTTTTTATTTGGCTTTATTTCATAAATTTACTAGAAGCGCTTGCTTTGATTTTCATTTGTACAAATCAAATTTATTGGTTGAGTGGAATTTTCAAATCGTAATTTATAGCTTTAGCCTATATGGCTATGCCATTTTTTGTAACAAGTATATTTTTAAATTTAACTTGGTTATTTGTTCACCTGTAATTTTTATCTATAACTTTCTCCATGTTCACAAACGCGAAAATTTTCATAACTATCTGACATTGTATGGTTTTATTTATTCCTATTGGATTATAAATGTATGTTTTTTATATTATGTACGCTAAACATAAACTTAAAAAAAAGTGTCGCTTCCAGTAGGATAAAATCGAGAGGGTCCGAAATAATGACGTCAGCGCATTTTTTATCTGATCGATCCAAGCTCGCCCATATCTGTATCATCAAGGTATCATCTATTAATTTGAGCTTATGAAATAACTCTCATAATGACAAGCTTAGTTCCTATAACTTTACTTTGAATTACCTATATAAGTTCATGTATGTATCTACCTTTTTACTTCTTTCGTTTGTACGTATGAGAAGTTATTTTTTTTTTTCATGTTTAAAGCAACAAGTAGTTGCTGAAATGAACGTAGGTACGTATGGAACTTTTTTTCAGAAGAGTGCTTTACTTATCGCTACGTAGCGTAGGTATAAGAAAGTGGCAAAGTAGGTAAGTGCTGTGGTATATAAGTACCTACTCGTATCTTGTCATAAATTATTAGAAAGTACCTAGTAACATACTTCAGACTATATGCCGTTCTTTTTCTCCTTCTTTTCTTCTTTTTACCATGAATATGTGGCGAAGATACTTGCAAACAATTTTTAAGAATCATGTATTAAGTAAGTACCTACCTACGTAACATTCGTAGAATTTTTTCAAGTCAGTCCTTCGATCCTAAGTTATAACTTCTAGTTGGAATGTTTTTTCTTCACAGATACTTAATGCGATAAAATGTACCTAGGAGTGTTTCTCGGGAAGACGGTAATCAACCGCACACCGTAATCAAATTGAAACCACAAAAAATATCAAAATCACGATGTGATGGCGCGCTCGGCTCGTCCGCGTCGGCGGGAAATGACTCGGCCTCTCCATTTGTTTGATATTTCTTGTCTTTGGTTTTTTATGACTTTTGATTATTGCCAGTTTTTTATGAGGATAATTAAGTTATTATTTCACACCGTAGACAGAGAAACCAATAGACACCGGCAATGCGTGTCGCAGAAAGAGATAAAAAAGAATACGTCACAATATTTAGGGTTACCGTGTGAGGGAAAATTTACCCCACAATTTGTAAGATACAAATCTCTCAATATCATTATTCACATAACATAAGTGGATAATAATGAGATATCCACAATGTGTAGGTACATACTTACATGTCTATACTAATATTATAAAGAGGAAAGGTTTTATAATTATGTATGTATGTATGGTTTTCACGCATAAACTACTGGACCGATTTCAAAAATTCTTTCACCATTAGAAAGCTGCATCTTCATTGAGCAACATAGGCTATATTGCATTTTCAAAAAAATTAGAGATCCTTACCAAAAATGCAATAATTAATTTTGTCATCTTAATTAAAATTCTGTCATCGCGTGCGCTACGGAATCTATTGAAAATAGAACAAAACAATGTTCTACGGTATTATAGAATGGATCAATATCTACAAGAAAGTCCGCGATATTCCATTCAAAAGATATAACGAATTTTTAAGTGTCAATTTACAGAAAATAGTAGGTATACTGTTTAATACAATGAGGAGGCGTAGTGCGGGACGTGGTGAAGGTGAGGAGGGAAGGGATATTCGCAGGAACTACTTTGATTCCGATTTGAAAAATTCTTTCAGTGTTAGATAGCCCATTGATCGAGGAAGGCTATAGTAGGCTATATTGTACCATAACACTTAGACCAACAGGAGTGGAGCCACGCGGGTGAAACCGCGGAGCGCAGCTAGTATATAATAAACAGATTACTTTTAGATGGGTAATACATATTATGTATATACACATACCTATATATTATATAATATGTATATATCATTATCATAATCCCATATGAAAATGTGTATGTAATGATAATGTAGATGAAAACTCGATTGTTTATTATTTTTTATAAAATAAAATAAAAAAATAAATAAAATAATGTTTATTTTCGTAAGTATTAACAGATACACACGTTAATTATATTGACCGACCCGCGAAGGCGCAAAAAAAACCGAAATTTACTTAATAATTTATTGTAAAAAAAAATTACATTTAAATTATCTCTAACTTAATTAACTACGTCCCTCCGGTTCAATGTTGCAACCAAGAGTGTCCATTGTCTTCGGCGGGGCAGCGTCGCGGTGGTGGTGATTGCCGTAATACTTTCTAACCTTCGGTTTTGGTTTCCAATCTGTTCGTCCTGTAGCTACAATCCAAATTTGTCGTAAATTATCCGGTTCAGGAAAACTGGAACAAGCCATTGAATATTTCAGATATTTAATTAAATACACACTGCAGAATATATATTATTATTTCCCATAATAGTGGGTAACAATTTGTAGAAAAGTTGGCAACACAAAATTTTTTAGGTTAAAATTTATAATTGTTATTTTTGTGGTTTTTAAACAATGTATTCAAGTCAACAGCACGTGATACACAATATATTAACACGCTAAAATATCATGAAGGCCTATAAACTGATAAAGAGTTGTATACTTACGAGTGAAAAGACAATCCAGGCATTTTCGTTCCACTATCACTTTTACACCTTTTAACGCTACACCGCACCATGGTATTATTTTATAAGGTATTAACAGTAAGTCTAAATCATTCAAAACCAAACATACCATGAATTTACGTAACTTAGAGCATGTAAAAACTATAATTTTAAGGAAGACGATAGCTAGCTGTCAAACTTTGTTTATCAAACTAGGTTGCTATTCTTGAAAAAAGTGGCACGCTGCGTGAAACAAAAAATTTTATCGTTCTCTCTCATTTCTTTACACAACACCGGCATAAGTTGCTCTTTTTCTTGTGTGAATGCGACATAAGATAACAGTTTGTCTATTGGTTTCTCTGTCTACGTTTCACACCTTTTTTATTTTCAATCTGTTGCGTTATGTTAGATGAGAATTTAGATTGCCAATTTTATTTTGTAAGCATTGCCTACAATAAAAACTTCAAATTTTACAATCTTGCGTGTACCTACAGCAAAAATATGAAGAAATTAAAATTAAAAACATTTCTTCCAAATGGAGCACTGACCGATGCTGGCAGTCGGCAGAGCGCATGCCAGTAAAAAAAGAAAAAACAAAACAAAATGGAGGTGCTTTGTGGCCGACCGCCATTACTCCGATCGTAATTACGAGTCATTAGAGAGGCTCCCGTGAGGAAATTAATGCTTTAAGACATATTGCCTTTTAATATCAAGAACTTTGGCTTATGGACATTATTTGAATCTACTTTTTATGTGTCATGAACGCAATGTTATTTTTAGTTCTACCTCTGTATACGGTGAACATACAATCGTAGGAAAAATGCTTTGAACTTGCAAATGGAAATGCCATGTGGCTTTTATTGTTGTCTACTCAATAAATTAATAAATACTTAAACCGTTCTTTCAAAAGAATGTGTGCGGGGCACACGTGTCAGAACTGAAACTTCCTTTGCAAGATTCAAAGATACCAAAATCATCGCCTTACTCCATGACGTGACGGTATTGCTATGACGCGACCTTGAAATTTTACTCTCAACACGCCTAAAGAAATTTCACTTCAATAATATTATGTGAACTTTTCGGTCCGAGTGATTGAATTCACAAAATATGACTACATTAGGTTACTAGGTACCGACATATTTTGCGAAAAATGCGGAATCAATAAAACTTCTCACATGTAACCTGAAGAAAAAGGTATAAATATAAAGGCGGTATATTAATGAAGTCAGACAGGATCTCCGG
Organism: Colias nastes; assembly: GCA_907164665.1. Taxonomy (NCBI): domain Eukaryota; kingdom Metazoa; phylum Arthropoda; class Insecta; order Lepidoptera; family Pieridae; genus Colias; species Colias nastes. The sequence goes on along the minus strand of CAJQZM010041422.1, from coordinate 22,952 downwards.
TGCTGGATCAAAGGGATGGCGAACCATCCAAGCGATGTCACGCACGGCCTGACGGGACAATGGACGTGCGCAGCTGTAGGGTTGAACATTATTTATTTATTTAACCTTTTTTATAGGATTACTTTATTCCATAGTTTGATATTAAATTTATTGCATTACCTACTTGTTTCATTGTTAATGTATTTGTTTACGTATGAAACGTAGTTTACGTCTTATGATTTATGAATGTAAAGAAAGTCATTACAAGTTTTTACTGTAGATCAATATCCAGTTAAGGATTTAAGACTTGTACTGAGTGTTTTCTAATTTATTTTATTATGCTGGTTATAAGGGAACGTATTTACTATTTAGTATGTTAGAAGAAATCTATTTTAATTAGTGAAAATAAATAACGGCTTAAGATGCTGTATGTATTTGTAAAACTTAAAGGAAAAGAGATTAAAAGACACTCTGTTAATAAATACTTTACTTTTTATTTTACACTATGTAGGTACTTACTTCATTTTAATCTTAAGTTATGTAAATTTTAATGTTTGATAGAACCTGGCTATAAGAAATAATTTCTTAACAAGTGGCAAGTGGCAACCCTAAATCTCCTTTATAAAGTAGCGGAGGCTGTTCATCACGTGGTACATTTGTGTTCAGCACCCTTGACGATTGTCACGGAAATAAAAATAGTCCCAAGCCAAGTCCATGAACCGATATAGCGCCGATCACAATTAAGTGCTATTCATACTTGAAATGAAGATTACAAAAAATACGAAGATTCATTTTTTATATTGTACCAGAACATGCGTATACGAAAATAACAAGTTTTTTTATAGATAAAACCATGGATAATCTTCAAGAATACTTGTATTCTTCTATTTTATTTTTTGTTCGTTAGTGTTTTAACTATAGGTATAGAGTATATAATATCTTATATATAAAATTCTCGTGTCACAATGTTAGTCTGCATACTCCTCCGAAACGGGTGGACCGATTCTCATGAAATTTTCTGTGCATATCGGGTAAGTCTGAGAATCGGCCAACATCTATTTTTCATATGTACCACGGGCGAAGCCGGGGCGGACCGCTAGTATTATATAGATCTTCAGAAAAAGTGATCAATGTTTTACAATGTTGCAAAAAATAGGTGTTATCTTTGTAGTCTTATAGCACACGCAACAATATCAGATATTACATTAATAGATTCTGTTAAAGTTGAATCGAAATAAAAAATATATTTCATGCAAAAATCGCGAGTTCATTTCTCTTGTTTTATTAACGGAGGTAGCAATAAAATTAATCACTTTAAACTCATGTTCCCTACTTCAATTAAATACACAAAAATAGCATTCAGTTACACTGACAATAAATAATCAATTTTATACCGGCGGGTCTTAAACGAAAGTCTGCAATAAAAAACATTATACGGACATGAATACTGAACTTGCATTTTATTAATTGTTCAATTAAAGATCTCTTTACGAATGCCGACATGATATGTGTAATCCGGTCAAATTAAGCATTTGAAATAAAGATAATTCCGACAAAGCCAAATTTTGGTGAGGAGCTGGAGTAACACACACACACACTGGACAAATAAAAATTGAAAAGTCCCCACTTATCCCATGTGTGCTTCAAAAGTTATTCGGGGTCAAAGGTCAAAATTTGAGGTTTTTTGGATTTTTCTCGAAAACCGTAAATTTTATAAAAAAAGACTTCAGACCAAAATTATAGATCAATTAATTCTCCACAAAAAAGATCTCTATGATTTTTTTCCCAAGAGTTACTATTTCTGAGATATCGCGATTTGAAGAGATACATTATACATTTTGGTGACGGCCAATTTTAGGGAACGTTCCCATACTACGTGGCCTAGTTTTTAAGATTTTTCGACTCCTACCTCCCCTCGGTAACCACTTGTTGTATATGCAAAGACCCCTTCCCCCTTCAAGTTTTTTACGTAGTAGTGACATTTGACAAGTATGATTTTCAATCATTTCAGAAGAAGAAAGTGTAACAAAAAAAAATAATTTGAGTCAAATTTGCGTTTATTAATACACCGTCTATCACATAAGACTGCTTCATGCTTATAGTAATACTTACGTCAGCGCCACTAGCTTTGGTTTTGAGAAGCATGCAAAATTGCGAGTCATATTCGACTATAGTCCGAAATTTCTAGTGACGAAATCGACTACGTAACAAAAATTTGTCACCCCCCTTCCTCTCGTGACTGATCGTATTATTTTAAAGAGCCCCTCCCCACCTAAACGGGTTAGGAGGTATGGGTACGTTCCCTTACCACCAGTATTAGGTTTAAGAAATAGTTAATTATACTGAAATCAAGCATCAGCAAGCCTTTGAAACATCATCAGAACGATCTTTAGATAATTTTAACAGCGAATCTTTGAATTTTAGTGGGGTTACGTTATTTTCTAAGATGCTGAGCTTTCTTCAGTTTTTCTTCATTTCACATACTTAATTGCCACAAAATAAAGAGTATTTTCAAACCATAACCTTGATTCACTTACATCTTGTTCTAGTACGAGGTGCACTTATTTTTTAGTTCTAACCTGTTCCTCCTCACGTTGTCTTTTTACTGCAGCGATTGAAATTTTCTGGGTGTATAATTTTCTGCAATCCAAGTGTAGTTACTGATTTTTGAGTTCTTGAACCTAATACTTGTGATAAACTTGACCGTTCAATCTATACTAATATCACAGACTAATAATAATATACTACGTCTAATATTATTTGTTTGTTAGTATGTTTGTTTGAACGCGCTAATCTCGGGAACTACCGGTCCGATTAAAAAAATTATTTCGGTGTTAGATAGCCCATTTATCGAGGAAGGCTATAGGCTATATATTATCACACCAACGCTAAGACCAACAGGAGCGGAGCCACGCGGGTGAAACCGCGCGGCACAGCTAGTAAGATATATAACGTGTCTCTTCAAATCACGTTATCTCAGGAATGGTAACTCTTGGGAAAAAAATCATATATACCATTTTTGTAGAAAATTATAAGATCTAGAACTTTCATCTGAGGTCTTTTTATATAAAATTTACAGTTTTCGAGAAAAACTAAAAAAATCAGAAAGTTTGACCTTTGACCCCGAATAACTTTTGAAGCACACATGGGATAAGTGGGGACTTTTCAATTTTTATTTGTTATGGTACACTCCAGCTCCTCACCAAAATTTGGCTTTGTCGGAATTTTCCTTATTTCAATACTATTTTCATGCTTAATTTGACCGGGCTAGTGGGAGTCATGTAAATTGTTTAACATAAGGTATTGAATGTAATACATATTCAAGTGGTAGCAAGTAGTTAAATGTCATATTTTAAGCTACAGAGTTGAGGATGTACCTAGTATATGTATTATATTATGTACCTACTTATATCTAAAAGTTAGTTCCATAATTTCCAATTTTCTTTAATAAATATGTTTATTATTACAATCGTTTAGGAATAACCCTCAGGTAGATTAGAAATTCAGTGATAGCATGGTGAAAGTAACATTAATAACTGTAAATAAAAAAAAAACTGTAACTCGTGATGTGCTATCCTTTTTCCAAATTTGAAATACAGTTGTCGATTAAGGACACCAAATTAAATTTTACAATCGTATTATCGTTTTGAATCCTTTTTAAACAGGAAGTCCATAATGATTGTTGTAGGTACCGTTTATGGGTCATGAATGCATAAAATACAGATGACTTTATTGATGAGAGAGTTTTGGTATTGGCAGTAGTTTTTTTAAAACCATAATATACATATAACCATATAACATAGTAATAAAATAAAATAATATAATAAGCGTCTTCGTTTTTTAAATATCGAAAAGATTGAGAAAAAAATATTTTAAATAAAAAAAATATTCCATTGTTTTCAGACAGCTGATAACCACACAGATAACGCCTCTCAATTAAAAAAAAGAATATGTAACTACCTAACTACATAAAATGATATGAGTTAGACAAAAACATCTAAAAATATACCCTTCTGTTATTTATTTTCCTTTTTTTACCATTTAACGCAATTAAACTCCGTTCCCTGTAATTGTGACTTTAAAGTAAAGGTAAGTATTTAAAAACACAGACAATGTGGCAGTAAAATAATTCGGAGCAGTTGGTGTATTTTATGCCCTGGCGAAGCTCCATGTTCGTGGAACAATAATAATAATCGACAGAAGTATGTTCAATGGGAAATAAATTATACCCGTCGTAGGGATGGGGTCTTGTCGATAGTTATGTAACAAAGTATCGACGTTTAGATATATTTTAATTCGAGTTATGTATTTTTGTTTTTGGTTATGGGAAGCATTTTGCTAATGAAAATTTTAAAATCTTCATCATTCATCACATCGATACAGGAAATAAAATTTATTTGTTATCATTAATTTCATTTTATTAGGGTGTCTTTAGTCCAACGTTTATAATGTTGTTGTTATACCTAACCAATGTTGTAACTTTTTTCATTAGCTTATTTCTTTTTTTTTAACCCTAATTGAAAACAACTACGCTATGCAATTGTTATCCAATTCTAATTTACCATATTCAGCCTCTAGCGAACCAATTCTCATTATTAGCAATTCATGAGCTGCAATAAGCAACTAAATAGTAATAGACATGCTCGTATCCACGGGCTCATCTATTAACCTTAAATTAAACAACACAAATAGCTTACGCAATAGCCTCAAGTACGTAATAATGCTAATAGCATCAAACACCTTTAGTTAATTGCTACATAAAAGCTGCGAATTATCGATATGAGCACATCCCTACCGCCCGCGGCGCGTACGCAGCGCATCGCAATTTTATCGTGCCGCTCGATTATTAAATCCTTCCGCCCCGCCCTAATGGCCGGCATTAGCGACCATATAATACAATACGACTGTAGACGAATGCCTCTTTGCCGTAAGGATATTAACGTCTTATATACAGCTCAAATGTTTAATAAAAATTACCGGTCGTTATATTTACCTGTCTTTATTCGTAGAATGCGCTTTTAATGCAATGTCACTTGATGCATTTATAATGATAGGGTCATAGGGATAGGGAAATAAGGTTAGGAGAAATAAAGTAGAAACTAGAAAAGGGTGAGGGCAGTGGCGCGGGTCGGGCGGGCGGTGCAAGACGGCGCGGCGGGAGTATCTACATTTCGCGAGGCAGGAGTGGTCCTGATCACAGGTCCTGATAGTTTTAGAAAAATGGCTTTTAATGAGATTAGATTCCTAAAGCCCGTCAACTGCTTTTGGCGTTTTTATACTTTTGCACATCTCAGAGTGGTGTCTCTACTCTCTATATTTCCATGGTCTCTACTGTCTTTTAGTGGTGTCTGTTAAGCGCGAAGCCCTTAAGACCGCGAAGCCATAAGCCGCCTCTGTCGGTTAAACGATACACGAATTCTCTTATTTCTGCAAGATAGATACTTGCGCTTTTTCACTATTGTCATAATTTAAAACGGTAACCAGTGCTACAAAAATAATTAAACTCGGACACTAATAAATTACTTAATCTAGAAGCGCTTCTAAATCTACACAGTAGGTACACTAATTGTGAGTAAGTACATAATTCAATTTTACCACATTTTACCAACCAACGATTATAACGACTGCAACGGAAAGCAGTTTCTAAAGAAGAGAGCTAGCAAGAAACTAGGTAATTAATTAACAAATTATAGTTATATATAATAAAATGTGTGCGTGTACTAGTGTACACACGTAAGAAGTGAAACTTCTTTATGACCTTATTTTTCAAAAAATAATTTACTATAAGCAACTTTACAGAAATACGTCGAATCACGCGTGGTAGGGATAAGAAAAAGATGGCGCGTAACGGAAAAATGTCACGCGTAACGAAAAAATGTTACACCACAGACTAATAATAATATACTACGTATACAAGTTACACTCAATTTTTTTCCAACCCCGATAAAGAAGTTTCACTTCAATAAAGAAAAAATTACATAGAAAAACACATAAAACACTCACATCATCGCCGTATGACAAGTTATGGTATATTATTCACAGCAGCGTTTGTTTATGAATTATTCGTGTCCCGCGCTATTGTTGCAGTTTATGAAGAATATGAAGCCGTAAGTACTAAGTTATGGCGAATAATATGACGCTTTTACGGCTTATTTTACGGTTGCCGGCGTTTCTTTGATGTTAGGTGCTGGTTATATTGGATATAGCGAGTCTAAACTGTGATATAGTCCTTAACTATCTATGATAACCATAGTTACAGGAGTTCGTGTTCATCCTTTGTCGAAAGCGGACGTGGATCGGATCTTTTCTAAAAATTAGTTAAATTTTTTATACGAATTTATCCCCTATCTTTATATTATTGCAATAAGCTCTGCATATTTTCAGTCAGTCATCGTCCACTTTTCTTGAAAGTTGGAGTTGCTGTGTCAACATTTCAACAATAGGTAGTATGTATTCTACCCTACACTAGATGCTTAGCATTATACAGTACTTGAGTCTTTGTAAAGTTTTTAGAAGGTATAATTTATAAATATATTAAAATCATAAAGATGGAATTTAAACTCTTTATGAACATTTATTAAATATCGCTCCGCTAGCCAATAAAGCCACAGTTCGCAACAACAAAGATGAGTTATTGCGATTCGGAACACGTAGCTCTATTCATAACCATTTCGATGACCTTTCATTCGCCGCATGAATATTGTTTTGTGTTTTATATACTTAAAACCACCTGCGAAGTTTAATAACTATACGTTTGAATGTATTTCATAATCATATAAAAATGCTGTTGCGTACAAAAGCCAAAAAATGAAAGTACTGAAATCCAGTTCATTTTTCACCTTGTTTCATATTTCACAAATTCATAGTATAAAGACAGTCGATCAACGATGTTGTTGGAATCTTTAACTGCGTCGGTTGCTGTCTTTAATTCGACTTTCTTGGTAAACACACTTACAAGTAGCTCGCTTTAAAGTTTTAGAATATATAGCTAGCTCATTAATATATGATTTTACTAGCTTACCGCCCTTTGTCTCAAACCTAATGTTTTATACTATGTAGTGAAGTTTAAAGTTGTATTTGTTAGTTGCATAGGGGGCTTTTTATTTTATCGAAATTGGAAATATTTTTCGACATTCTGAACAGAATAAAATGATTTTTCATTACGTAGGTACCTATACACTTTTATTCAAAGGCAAACCACGCCGGAGTTATAAATAGAACAGAAAAGGAGCGGATTATTTGTAAGTAGTTAATGATTTTGGGCTTGAAAATAAAAACAAAAGTACAATAAATAAGTACTTTATTTCGTTCAACGAAATGTACATGTGATTATATTTACATTAGATTTGGCTAGGGACTGAAAATGTAAACAAAAGGCAATATATTATACATTTTGTACAATACGACGTTGGTATTTTTTACAATCCATTACTACTATTTAATTTAAAAGCAAAATATGAAAGAAAATAAAGGGGAAGCTCATTTCGTCGTTGTTTATTTAGAACAAAGATTATTGCACACAAAAACAGAAAAAAAAAGACGTGTGGCACTCGGGGACTGCCGCGGTAAAGCTATTGCATGCTATGCCTTCAACTTCAAGCCACACCTCCGAGCCCGTCGGAGTGGGGAGCGTGAGGTTTTTTCGTTACGCAATTTCTGGATTCGGTCCCCGCGCTCAAGGCCCGCGATAGAAGCTATGCAATAGCCGCGTCCGCGTTAAAATGTAGAAGCCCTTCTGGCTAACATTGAGAGACACCACACAAATAAAAATATGCAATAGCTTAAAAATACATTTTGTTTTTATATCAATCAATTACTACCTCCCTACTCTTAATCCTTAACCTCAGAAAAGTAAACAATTAAACAATATTACATTGACATACTATTTTAACGTAAAAAAAATAAGTTTATTGTGAAGAAAAATAATAATTATCTACAATTTTAGCCCAACATATTTTGCTTACATATCCAGCCAAAATTTGAGTCTGAATAAGGATTTACACAAAATCAATGACGAAATCATTATTAAATATTGATGAATACCTGTGAAAAATTTATTGTATAGATTGCTCATTAAAAGAAGAAATCCAATTGGTTTTAAGGAAAAAAATTTCCTTTAAGTTTAATGACAACCTAAATTTTTTAGGTCTAATGTTTCTAAAGTTGTAGCGTTTCGTTTATTGAAGATATAAATTAAACTGTTATACAGGGTGTCCCACTAATGGTACACTAAGCGCGAAGGGAGTTGTAGTTTTGCATACACTGATCACGTAAAAAATACTTAAAAAACAAGCTTATATCAAAAATTGTTTGCTAAATTTTTCCTGAAAATCCATGTTTTCTTCTCTAGCTTCGCGCAGCCAGCATATACCGCTTCGCTAATGTGAGCATTTTGTCTATGAAAATATAATCTTAAACGATAGCTCACGTGCGGGTGGCAAAGTTGGGCAGGTTGCTTGTTATGGGTGTACACATAGAGTTTTAAGAATTCATCTTTTTGAAAAAAAAAATGGGTCTATAATTTTTTAAGTATTTTTTACGTACTCAGCGTATTCAAAACTATAACCTCCTTTGAGCTTAGTATACCAACAGTGGGACACCCTGTTAACTACGTCACATATAAATTATAAAGTAAAGAATATAATTATTTTCACAATTCACTATGATACCTCATAGGAGACCTGTGTCCCTGTAGTGGGAACATCGCGTATAATAATGATGATGGTGATGATGATAAATGATCATAATGATTATTAGGGCGATGATAGTGATGATAACGTTAATGACGCTTGTGGGTATAATTATTACAGTATTGGTGCTATCAGCAACGAGGCTAATATCTTGCAGGTCTTTTTATTACTCCTGTTCTACATTAGCATAAGTTTAATAACTAAAGATTATTTTTATTATAATAAAAAATAAACGGTCACCAATAAAACTAACTTGTACATATAAAATAAAAAGTCAATGATGAAAATTTGCTTTTTTTGAAGCACCCTCATGATAATCTTGATCATGAATGTGATAAAGGATGAATGAGGATGAGGATGATGAAGTTGGTAACGGTGAAGTTGATAATGAATAATGATTATGATGGTTATTATGATAACAATGATAACGGCTATTATTGCGATTATGATGACTATGACATTTCTTACGATGACAATTTTTATTTTATTAGTAATGATGATGATAATAACGTCCCCTGGCGTGATGGCACCATCCCATGGCTTCTCTTCCCCTGGCGATGGTTGTTCTTAGCGCCTGTGGACTTGTGCTGTTCTTTCCTGTTCCTGTTGTGAAGGACATCCTTGTTCCTGCCCTAGTTTTGGTGAACCGACAATGAACTATACTTATTATGATGGTGATTATAATAATAATGATCATAAAAACAATGATGACAATGATCATGATGTTGATAATAATGATTATAATGATGGTGATAAGACAATGATGATGTTTAAGACGATTATGATGATTATGACGATTCTGATTATTATTATTTATTATCATAATAGCGTCCCCTATGATGGCATCATCCCCTGGCTCCTCTTCCACTGCGCCCCCTGGCGGCGGTT
>CAJQZM010041422.1:0-13385 GCA_907164665.1 Colias nastes | reverse complement strand
TTGTGCTGTTCCTTCCTGTTCCTGTTGTGCAGTACATCCTTGTTCTGTCCCTGGCCTTTTGGCGCGCCGATGACGTCAGCGGTCCTGGATAAATTAGTGCGTTTTAGTAATAATAAGACTATAATCTTCAGACTGATTTGATTATTTTATACATTTGGGTGTTGTGAATAAATCAAAAGTACTCATCTATATATTATATTTCATCAATAGAAGTATCTATTATTTTTTAATACTTTCTCTGTACCTAAATTTTCCGTACATTTTTTATACTTATTCACAGAAAATTTTGTAATTTTTTTATTTGTAAATTGTTTAATTCGTCATTTTATTTTGCTACCTATAATTTGAAAAATATTCAATACTAAAAAATGTCCTACAACAAATAATAAAGTCTATATTACCTAGGTGGTGCTGTTGGTTTATTTCTCCGTCCCCTAGCCGCCATATTGGCTTCCCGTCTCGCTCGCACCTCCTCAGGATTGACGCAGAAGTTCCTTCTATCTCTTTCGCTCTTCTCTTGGCTAGAAATTGTTGCGTCTTCTTCACTCTCCGATTCTTCAGATGCCTTTTGCAACCATAAATAATGATTAAGTAATAAATTTGACAATTTATTTAATTTAACAAATAATAAGGTGTTTTAAAATATGTAACAAATGTTGCATAGATTCTTTTTTTTTAAACAAAAATTCCTTTCCTAACTAAAAGAATCGCCTTTTGTTTACTAAATTTGATCAAAATCGGTACAGTGGTTTGTTTGAAAGTGTTTCGAATTTGATAAAACTAGGCTATTCCTGCTGGAGCATATAAAATAAAATCATCACAGGAGACAAACACAGACTTTCCATATTCATCATCACTATCAGCCCATGTTTGTCCATATTCATAGCACAAATAAAAAAATTGGTTTTCTGTAAAGTCGGTTTACTGACGATAGTTGAACGTGACAACGTCCGATTGTGCTTCTTTGTCGCTCGTTCCGCGCTCTCGCTTGCACTTCAAGCCTTACATGGAACGCCTCAGAGCGAGGTAACGCCGCATGAGTCATGTTTTTTCGTGCGTGCAGCCGGCTTTATCGAATTATAAGACGTTGTCACGTCAAAAAAAAATCAATATTACCTCATCATTCCTCCTAGAATTAAGCAAAGCTCGTGGGGTAACAAACGGTCGTCTGGGATCCTCCGCCATATCCGTGGCTGGAGCGACTCCATCCGAATCGTATGTGTCATCGTATTCATCGGAATATAACGCTTCTTCATCGCACACCAGACTGAAAAAGGCAGATTATACATATAGAGTGAGTTTTGTAGCAGACTAAGAGAAAACTCACACTAAGAGCGGCCGTACACGGGCGGCTCGAGCAGTTAACGACTGAGCGACGTACACGGACTGCTCGAACGGTCGGTCGTTGACTGCTCGAGCTGTCGCTACAAACCGCGCAGTTGACTGACGGCTTGAGCAGGCGCGACTGCTCGCTCGAGCAGTCCGTGTACGGCAGTGAATGAATGTCCATAGTTCAGCGCGACCTTCAAGCCGTCGGTCTCAACTGCTTGAAGCGGTCCGTGTACGGCCGCCCTTAAATGCCCAAAAAACCAGGTAACAGATGCCAGAAAAGAAAATGTTATAATTTGTAGATGGTTTGCTAATTTTTTAACTCTATAAATACATGTATTTAATAACTCAGCCCCCGGAATCACAGCCACAATAGAAAATGTATTGTGTCGTGGTCAGATCGGGCCGCTCGGGGCTCAATGGGTTAATTGAAATCCTAAATAATTTAATATTATGTACTTATAAATGACATATTATATAGAATTAAAATTAAGATCGCCAAGTAGCGATTTACTTATTTTTAGGTAAGGATTGCTGCATGTTTAAAACATGGGTCCTCAACTATATGCCGAACTTTATCAAAATCATTTAAACATAATATCAATTTAATCATAATATTAAAATCTTAAAAAAACTTATACTCACTTATATTTACTATAAATATCCACTCTATTCTTAATCTCCGTCTTATCATTAAGCATATCTTTTAAATCCTTATATTTCGACTTCTTCTTGCCCACATGAATCTTGGTCAAGTCCACATCGTCTCTCGTCATGATGTCGAACTGGTCTCCATCGAAGACGTTCAGCCTTTCCACTCCGGTTTCCAGGAATTTCCGGTCTACTGGGTCTTCTGGTATTATGGGCAGGTCTCTGTCGAGTTCTGAAAATCATCATAATTTTTTTAAGGAACTTTCAAAAAGGAGGATGTTCTATGTTTGTCTGTATGTAATGCTGAAACTACAACACAGTTATCTTATAAGCAAGGTAGATAGGAGAAAATAATCAAAGCAAAAGTAAAAATTTTCAAAAAAATAAGATGTTTCATAGGGTGATAATATGCAAGAGTCTAGAGTTTAGGGTCTAGACTCTAGACCATTTATTCTTAAATGTCTCTGTAGAAACTGTTTTCCAAACCATTCATGACTATTAAATTACGTATTTGATTATTTAAACGCTTTATGTGAATAAGTAAATGTTTGAGTTTGAGTAAAAAAATTATCCCAGTCTTAACTCAGAAATTCTTGTGATGATTAAACAATAATCACCAGAGCAACGGAAAAGGAATATATCACTTACTTCTTAAAGAATCCGCCAATGTGTCTTCCAATATGCTATTAACAACCCTGTCCACTTGGAAATCATAATATTCCAAGCACTTTAATACAAAACCATCTCCTAAATGCGGCAATATATCCTTAACTTCACTAATTAACGACTGTTCTCGAATATTCTTCGGTATTTCATTATCTGTGGACGGCCCCGCTCTATTGTCTATGCTTTCAACATGGCCGTTCATATTGTTGTGATTCGTTTGTCTATGGTCTGATTCTGGTATGGGTTCGTCCAAATTCGAGTAAATTGCTTGTAGAATGAAGTCGGTTTTTACTGAGTCACTGATTTTTATGATTAAGGAAGATAACTCAACAATACAAAACGAAATCCATCAAACTTCGTAACAACGGAGCGCCAAAATTTGAACTGCCTGAATTGCGCAAAATCACAAGAAAATAATCATTATATCAGGACATACAAGCAAGGACTTTACAATTAAGACAACAAAAAAACTCATCTTGATAAGATTTATCACATAAAAGATGAATCTACTGAAAAAAAAAGAAATAACTAAGTTTTCATCATTTTTTTTAGGGTTCCGTACCTCAAAAGGAAAAAACGGAACCCTTATAGGATCACTTTGTTGTCCGTCCGTCCGTCCGTCTGTCAAGACCCTTTTTCTCAGGAACGCGTGGAGGTATGAAGCTGAAATTTATATCAATTACTCAGGTCTACTGTCCCTTGAAGCTGTGAAAAAATCAAACTTCTAAGCCAACGCAATCAAAAGATACAGCCGTTTATGCCGCAAATTTTCGACACTTGCAAGGGAATCAAAACCTACAGGGTGCTTCCCGTGAACTCAGAATCTTGAAATTTGGTACGAAGCAACGTCTTATAGCATAGATAAAGGAAAAATTACGAAAGCCATAAATTTTTAGTTACATCACATTATATTTTTTTTTTAATAATTTTAAACTTAATTCCTCATTTCCTCATAAATGCGTAGAGGTATTAAATTGAAATTCATACCAAATACTCAGGTCTATAATACCTTTAAGCTGTAACAAAATCAAACTTCTATGTCAACGCAATCAAAAGAAACAGCAATTTAACCTGCATATTTTGAAACTCGCAAGTACTTGCAAGGGAATCAAAACCTAAAGGGTACTTCCAGTCGACCTAGAATCTTGAAATTTGGCATGAAGCAACGTTTTATAGCACACATAAAGGAAAAATTCCGAAAACCTTAAATTTTTAGTTACATTACAAAATATATATATTTATTTTTTAATAAAATATATAAACTTATTACTTCTTTCCTCATGAACGCGTAGAGCATAAATAACTTTAATAAAAGAACTTTCGCAAGTCTGCTGCAAGGCTAGTATAAGTGTTTCAGTTATATTATAGATAAATGATATGTGTTAATATAAAATAAAGGATTACTTAAACGATAAAGAGATCTTTGTCTTAAATTTATGCTCCTCCATCTTTCCCCATTGTAATGTTATGAATTTCATTTTGCAATAAAAATACCATAGTTATGACTCGATTGTCGTTATGAACGAACTTTGTAAACCTTGCAGGTTTGTACGGAACCCTCGGTGCGCGAGTCCGACTCGCACTTGGCCGGTTTTTTTTTTTGTAAAAAGGATACATTTCCGGATAAGCCTGTCTCAACATATCAATATCGTCGTTAACAGGATGGCACAAGTGGTAATCTTTTATAAGTAATTTTTCTGTTAATGCGTCCATCATCACTGAAAGGTACGCTTCCACATGGTTTAAAATGTTGCCTCTGCGAAAAATATGTGGTAATCTATACTAATATTATAAAGCTGAAGAATTTGTTTGTTTGAACGCGCTAATCTCGGGAACTACTGATCCGATTTGAAAAATTCATTCGGTGTTGGATAGCCCATTTATCGAGGAAGGCTATATCATCACGCTAAGACCAACAGGAGCGGAGCAATGCGGGTAAAACCGCAGAGCACAGCTAGTAACTAATACTAACTGTACTTAAAGTTAATATTTTTGTTGATTACTATTTTTTTCTCTGAAATAGTTCCTGTCTGTGACTATATCAGCTTTAAATATATTCCAATCAAAATTCTTGAAAATTTCTTTATAATAGGGGCTTAATGGCGTGCCATGACTGAGGCCTATGTCCAGCAGTGGACAAACATGGGCTGATAATGATGATGATGATGATGATATTGAAATAATTTTTATTTTGCTTCTAAAGATCAATTAAATTCAATATTTTAATTAATGGCAGTACTGCTTTGCCACAATTTTGCCGATGTCCTGTAGTAAATGGGTTTGTTCATGTCCAAAAATTTAGATTAGCTCAAACAGAAGTTCTTATTGTGTACATAAGTAGTTTGTAGTACATTTCAGAACAACACTGACTGATTGCACAATTTTTTTTTATGGATTTATTTATTTATTTATTTATTCTTTATTGTGCTTTTTATTTTATAAATATCTTTCATCCAATTGAAAGCTGATAAATTCAAAATAATAAAAAAAATCACTGAAACTTACTCGCCACTAAATATAGCGTTTTTATACACAGCTAATATTTCTCGGAACACATCTATAAGTTCTGACCGGATAAGGTCAATCCAGCCCTCCACTTCTGTGTATTTAACACTAGTTGGATCCCCGACTTCTTCCAACTTCTCGTAAAGGTGCGGTATACCGTGCTCGTAGACTTGGACTATACTGAAAACATATTATTCTTAGGAGAAAAACACCCAATGGATTTTATTGAAAAAGACATGCTACTGAAAATACAAAATATTCTTGTGAAATTTATGAAGAAATCATACTTTCTTAATTCAAGTCTACTTAGATTTTGAGTTACAAATTGAGAGACCCCTATTTCTTATCTTTTAAAGAGACACGAAATATTACACAAAAGTCATGATGTTATATTATTATATGTGTGTATGTTTGCATGACCATACATTAATATTTGTTAAAAAGAAATTTTTCATGTTATTTTCTGTCATCCCTTCTCTCTATTACACCGTCCTTTTTCCATTATTTATATATTTTATCATCATATTAAATAATAATTATCAAATATATAACATCACTCACCTTAAAACAAAATTAGTAGTGCGGACAATATGTGCGCTTTTCGGATAAACTTCCACGAATATCCTTAACGTCATGGCTGTATCCAGCAGGTGGACCACCAGATCCTGAAGCATGGAGAATGTCAGCTTCTCCACACCCTTGGAACTGGGAGGTCTCTTGATATCACTGATTTGAAATGTTTCCGGTAAGTTCGGTGGATCTTCGTTCTCATAATCTTTGTTTACTTGTAGGATTATGTATTTAAATGCCTGAGAACAGATTAAACTTTTAAATGAGTAAAAATAAATGTGTGGGATGTTGGTACAAGTTTAGGGTAGTTCGAAAATTACTGTCTAATTTTTACCTGTTAGTTCAATAAATTCTTTATGAATATTTAAGTATTTTGTTTAGTGTACTTATGCGATGTGTATTTTTTATCTATGTGTATTTATTATCTATGTTTACAAAACCGAGCAATAAAATTGTATATTTAACTGCATCTAATACTTTTGTAGAGTTTCAACAAATATTGACTCCAATACCTTGATAGATACCTACTGCTTATACACATTTCTTAATACGAAAATTTTCAATCTAGAATGAAATAAAGTCGGAAGTGAAACTTCTTTGGCAAGATCCAAAGTTACCAAAATCATCGCCATGACGTGACGGTCTTGCCATGACGCGACCTTGAAATTTTACTCTCGATGCGCCTAAAGTATTATTAATTCAAAATTATTATAGTGTGAACGTCACATTTACCTCATGTACAAATACTAAAGCTTGTGCGGTATCAGCCTCATATCTCGGCTGTAGCATATACACTGATTCTATTAATCTTGCTACATGTCTACTATTATCCGAACCGTATGTTAGGCAGATATCCCATAGCACCGGTATTGTGAATATAAAGTTGTCGTATATTAGACTAGCCATGTGCTCCTTTGTCATCCAATGTGTCTGAAAAACAAGTTATTACATTATAAGTGAAGTCCCATGTCCTCTAGTGGGGTACGGGGCAGATGTATTATGCTGTTTCACTGATCGATTTTCTTTAGAGACAAGTAGGTGATCAGCCTTCTGTGTCCTGCCAGACCGAGACATTTTTTTTTCTTCGTCTCCACTGGGAATCGAACCCAGGACCCTTTGGTTCTACGCTCACGCGTCAACCACTGTACCAAGGAGGCGATACAGTATAGAACTTAAATAAAATAATAAACTTAAATATTAATAGAATCAAGATTGATGAAGTGGTATCTTTTATACAGAAAAATAAGTTATTAAAGTGTTAATAGTAGTTGAGCAGCGCAAAAGTGGGAAAAAGTATTGCTTTTTGGGAGCCCTTTTCATTATTTGCTTCTTATATTATAATTGTTTTTTGAATTCACAGATGTACATTTGTTGCTCTTTCATGTGAAAAAGACTGAATGTATTTTGATACTTGGCAGTAACTTCAACAATATAAATAAACTAGATTTCCGCCCGCGGCTTCGCCCGCATTTTCAAAGAAAAACTCGCATAGTTCCCGTTCCCGTGGGATTTCCGGGATAAAACCTATCCTATGTGTTAATCCAAGTTACCTGCTATAACTGTGCTAAATTTCATTGTAATTGGTTCAGTAGTATTTGCGTGAAAGAGTAACAAACACACACACACACACACATCCTCACAAACTTTCGCATTATATATAATATTAGTATGATTTTACCTACCTTACTTTCCTTATTAGTAACCAGTCTGCTAAACACCACAAACACGAGCCTCCGTACATCTTCATACAAGCTCTGGACCTCTTTACACTCATGTGGAGGTATGTACGGAGGGCTAGCCTCTTGTAGGAACGATATTAACGAGTCCATACACTGTGTGTGGTAGAGCACTGTACTCCAAAATCTGTGGACGACTACTGATAAGATTTTTCTTTACTTTTTATCTATTTACAAGGGTTTAAGATGTAAATAGTGGCATTTTTTTTTGCTTTCTTTGTATCAATGATTTATTCTCTATGTTTTGAAACCTACTTATTACATAAAATAAATTCCTTTTGAAGAAGCAAAATTATAAACAATATTTTTATTAAATTACTGAAAATTATGCAAAATACAAAACTACACATTCTTTTGTATCTGTATTACATCATGTTTCTTTAAAATCAACTGCATTTTAATAGTAACAACTTACTTATGATGCTCTAAGCTCAACAGCCATTTTAAATTTTCTAAATATATTGCCATTTTTGATCTCCATGCATCAACTGCTCCAATAACTAGACCACTGCCAGTGGGAGGTTTTTCATATAATATTAAATCTCTTTTTTGAAGCCAATATGGATCCTGTACAGAGAAAAATAATGTTAAATATGTCTTACCATGCACATCTCTTCATAAGTTGTTAGTTTTAATTCACCGTGAAAGAATATTACTAAACAATTAGTTTTTGATGAAATTTTTTAGTTATAAAGTAGTAGGGATTACATATTATAATAGTTTGGTATATGGTATTTTTATCGTAATATAAATATCTATCTGTTTTATATATCTATGTTTGAACAAAACCTTTTAGCGATAACGAAAGTTCCTCATACTTAACAATTCTATGGTTGGGGATTCCTAGAAAAATATTTTTCATTATGTTGTAATATTAGTAACTTACCAAAGCTTTGATTTTTTGAACTACGCCAGAATCCGATACAGATATTGTTACTTTATCCACCGGTAAGTTTTCAGGATTCTAAGAAATTAGAAAATAATTAAAACGTTATTATGTGGCACATTGTACAATAAGTTTTTACAATCGTGAAATACTTACGGAAAATATGGAACTCGCAGTATTCATACTTGAAAAATGTTATGATACCCTTGTAGCAATTGAAGAAGATATACAATACGTTTAAAATGTTATAAATTCTAAATATAATTCTCGTTTTTCTACGTTTATCATACGGCAGTCGTACTCAGACACTTTTTATGACTTTTTATTAGCGTTTTGACGAGTTTTGACTTTGAAAATTGAAATTTGAAACAGATGTGAGCTCTGACTTCTGAGCTGTCAACTGTCATGTGCAGTGTTGCCACCTCGACTTTCTAAAAAGTCGCGCACTCTGAAAAGGGCTAGAAAGGGCCAAAAATTAATCAAAGCGAAAAAATCACGAATAATTTAGTCGTGAGTACCGCCAGAACGCTTAAAAGTGACATTTTTTTTGGTTTAATTACAATTTTGTTATATGAAATGAAATGAAATGAATGTATATAAATAAATTTTACTTCGACTCCGAACATTTTGATTGGTCGACTAACCTTTATTAGCCAATCAGAACGCTCAGCGAGTAAACAAACCCTATTTTGGCGTAGTAAAATGGCATAAAAAATATAAAATCGACTCCATATTGAGTAAATTTTGAGCCATTCGAAATAGGGCTTTTACCCTTGGGGTTAAAAAGTAAAAAAATGGGTTGAAATCTATTGAATTATATCGAATATTCAATAATATTATTAATTAATTTTAAAAGTTACTTTAAATCTAATAGGCCAGTAGAAATCGACACTAAAAAACCCTAAATTCGCAAAGCACGATGTAGTTCTGAATTTTTGGTATGTTGTTTGGATCAGTTAGGGTGATGTAAATCCCAATTTGCAACTTCTAAAAAGTTGTGCTCGCTGCGCACCGCGTGATAAACTGCGAAAATTTGGGTCATTTTTCACTTTTTGCTCTAAAAGTCATAAACTATGCGTTTCCGACAAGTAACATTCACTACATAAATAAAGTTAATTAAATTTGCAACAATTTAAGCCTAACCGCAGCTCTCTAAACCTTATAACAACTAAGCTGTGGCCTTTCAAAGATAGTCAGTTTTTCCCGAAAATTTCAAATTTTTAGTTTTGCTCCCGTTTGAACCAAAATATTGGCTCGTTCTATGAGAAGGTCGTAAAATAAAGTTGTAGAAAATTTAATTTTCTTTTATTAGAGCACAACACAATCACTCACAATCTGCATATTAAAACATAAGCTGGGAGTACCTCCACGCGGTGAAGGCGGTAACAGTGTAAACTGGCTAAAACTCCCATCAACTAAACACATTTGTTTCGGGCTTATGTTTTGTTTTTGATTTTCGTACAAGATAGTAATTGGAAGTAGCCTACCCGGTAACGCAGGGGAGCAGCCAAAAAACTATTGTCTTATTAACGCGAACGAAGTCAGGCTAAATAGTCATAAAAATGTCGGTTCCACCGGGAGTTTGCTTTGTGTGTCGGCTGGCACTCAAGGAAGGTGACAGTACAATATTATATTATTATACAGTGGTAATTGTAAAAAAAAGTGGCATCCAAACTCTCATTAACTCGAGTGTGGAGCGTGGCCTCAAAGAGGATGAACTTTTTTTGAAAAAGCTAGATGAAGTCAGTATTCACGATGCTTGCAGAAAGAGATTCACCGCTCGGCATAATATTGACGCATGTGCTCGTCGTGGAGGCGACCAAATTTCACAACCCCGCCCATCAACCTCTAGAACATCGGGCCCTATGAATCTTCGGAGCATTTGTTTCCTTTGTGCGGAGGAAATCACTGAGGAATTTCTCCAGCTCCAAAACAAACTTCCCAAATCACGCAGAAATGAGGTGTTCAAAGTTGAATCGATGACAGTTAGGGAATCAATGCTCGATGCAGCCAGTCGTCGAGGTGATACATGGGGACGGCAAGTCATTGATCGTCTTACAGCCACTTTTGACCTCGTTGCATCTGATGCCAGGTACCATAAGTTATGCCAAAAGAAGTTTTACAGTCTTCCATTCAGCGTACGAGAGAAGAAATCCTCAGAACCCAAAAATGTCCCAGAGTGCATGGAATACATATATTCCTATCTTTCTAATAACAGGGAAGAATGCCAGGTTTCCTTAAATGAACTCATTGATCAAATCAAAGGCGAATACAAACCTGACATCAGAACTGTCAAAACACACCTCCAGAATCACTTTGGCGAGTGCAGCTTCTTAGTTAAACATTTAATTTGCGTATAATCTTTTTTCCTACTTTCCCAAATTTTGTAATTTTGTTTTTTACCTATCCTGCAAATGAAAAAGTATTATCCTTTTTATGATTTTATATGCCCTCAGTTTCAATTCTTTAAAAATCTATTTCTACCTTCTTTTTGTTTTTCAGATATTGTGAGTGAACTATTTGTCTCACAGACTTTGTTCTATGCTCTAATGAAAGAAAATTAAATGCACTACAACTTTATTATACGACCTTCTCATAGAACTAGAAATCTACTACTAATACTATATAATACTAGAATCAAATAGTACCATAAAACTTGTTAATGCTGGTAGGGTCATTGACAAAAGTGCTGATGTTGCGCTTGCTTTTGAAGATTTTTTTAGTAGTGTCCCTGCTAGTATTACCGAAAAATTAAATTCGTCATCAGCGCTTGCGGAGTCCTACTTGAGGGACCATGTTGCTGAGTGTAATGTATTATTTGAATTGCGACATGTGACTGCAGAGGAAATTGTTAAAACTTTTAAAACATTAAACTTAAAAAAAACATGTGATCTCTGGGGAATGTCTGTAAATTTAGTAAATAATATTATAGAAAACATTGCCAACCACTTAGCGTTTATATTTAATCAATGTTGTGACTGTGGTATATTCCCTGATTTATTAAAGTTAAGTAAAGTAATTCCTTTATTTAAAAGTGGTGACCAAGAAGACTGTAATAACTATAGGCCAATTTCCATTTTACCAACTTTGAGCAAAGTCTTCGAGAAATTAATTTTAAACCAATTATGTAGTCATTTTGTATCAAATGGTTTACTGCACGCCAAACAGTTTGGTTTCACAAAGGGGCGCTCTACTACTGATGCTGGAATAGCTCTTTTGTCACATATATATAAAGCATGGGAAAATTCAAAGAATGCTTTAGGGATATTCTGTGACCTTTCTAAGGCTTTTGACTGTGTAGAACATACCACTCTATTACGGAAACTAAATTTTTATGGTATTAAAGGTTTATCTCAGGACCTCATAGCTTCATATCTTCAGAACAGGGTACAAACCGTTGTTGTTAATGGAGAGAAATCTCGCGGTGCGCCGATTAACATAGGTGTTCCGCAGGGATCTATCTTAGGACCGTTTTTGTTCTTAGTATATATTAATGACCTACCTTATTATTTGCAGGATATGTGTGAAATAGTACTGTTTGCAGATGATACCTCATTAATATTTAATGTGGATAGACATGACTCAAACGTTGACGAAGTAAACTCTGCTCTTTTACGCATATCCAATTGGTTCACTGCTAATAATTTATTATTAAATGCAAAAAAAACAAATTGTGTAGAATTTATCCTTCCAAATGTAAAAAAGGTGAAAAGGGATATTATTTTAAACGGGGAGGTATTATACCCTGTGGATTCTACTGTTTTTCTTGGATTGACACTAGATGAGAAGTTACAATGGGGGGCCCATGTTGCCGCCACCGCTGCTAAGCTTAGTTCAGCTGCATATGCAGTTCGAAGAATAAGGCATCTCACCGATGTAGACACGGCTAGATTGGTTTATTTTAGCTACTTTCATAGCATTATGTCCTATGGAATTCTGCTATGGGGCAGGGCTGCAGATATAGAAACTATATTTATATTACAGAAAAGAGCCATACGCTCTATATATAATTTACGTGCTAGGGACTCACTAAGAGATCTCTTTAAGAATACTGGTATCCTCACTGTACCATCACAGTATATATTTAATAATATTTTATATGTACACAAAAACGCAGACTTACACACAAGAGTAGGAGATAGACACTGTTATGGCACAAGGAACAGAAATAAAATTGAAATGCCATTTTACCGGTTAGCTAAAGTTAAAAATTCATTTATGGGTCAAGGTATACTTTTTTACAACAAAATTCCTCATAGTATTAAAGAGTTTAGTAGTGCTAAATTTAAGAATTATGTAAAAAACGTCTTAGTTCAGAGAGCCTATTACAGCATTAAGGAATATATGGAAGATAAAAACCCATGGAGGGTTGTCGCGTAAAAACCGCAGGACAGTTCTTTGGCATATTATGATAATACATATATACGTACGGTTACTTACATATTTTGTAAAATTAAATTGTAATACTGAAATGATTTAAAAGAGCAACTATGGAGTTTCTTGCCGATTCTTCTCCATAGATACTGCTTTCCGAATCGGTGGTAAATGATAAAAATATGTATTGACGTTTCAAAAGTGCTTCTCGAAGAAGTCTAATTGAATAAATAAATGTTTGAGTTTGAGTTTGAGTTTGAGTTTGAACGAGCGATTTTTGCCAATATTTTGCTTCAAACGGGAGCAAAACTAAAAATTTCAATATTTCGGGAAAAATGAACCATCATCGAATGGCCACAGTTTAGTCGTTATAAGGTTTAGAGAGCTGTAATTAGGCTTAAATTGTTGCAAATTTAATAACCTTAATTTATGTAGTGAATGATACTTGTCGGAAACGCATAGTTTATGACTTTTAGAGCAAAAAGTGAAAAAAGTCCAAAATTTTCGCAGTTTATCACGTGGTGCGCAGCGAGCACAACTTTTTCGAAGTTGCAAATTGGGATTTACATCACCCTAACTGATCCAAACAACATACCAAAAATGCAGAACTACATCGTGCTTTGCGAATTTAATGTTAATTTCCACTGGCCTATAACGTTATGTATTCG